>LS050469.1:0-11947 GCA_900241095.1 Acartia tonsa | reverse complement strand
CATTAAAACCAATTCCAGAAATAAGGCAAAAACAATGATTTGCAGATTCTGGAAAATTATTCTACTTTTTTGCACAGTAATCTTTATGAATTAAGGTCAAAGGAGTTCATAATCGTTTTTATGGTCTTCAAATGTTTTTTCCTAATAATAAATATATTTATAAACTAGAACAATTATGTCCATGAACAATAAAATCATTGGCATTCAGAGGGTTTTGCCACCCTTTACAATTTTTGACAATCCCCTTAAACTAAAATTTATGGCGTGTAGAGGGGTTTGAAGTTTAGGTAGTTGTATTTTAGACAATAGGAAGGGTGTATTTTTAGTGTCTGGGGGGGTGTATCCACCCTTTTAATTTTGCCAGGGGGATGAAAAGAGAAAGGTGGAGTAAGGGGTTAACACAACACCTACTTAAGCCTTGACAAATATCTGTTAATGAGCCTTAAGAAATGTATTGTCAATTTTGATATGAAGCCTTTTTGACCTTCACCAGTTTATTTTTTAAAACTTTTTATAACCTGCCATTAAACAAAGAATACAATCAGATTACTTAATTTACATAGGTAGACAATTTTAACTTTTAAAACACTTCCAAATCACTTGTAACATGAATAATATAGTTTAAATATAAAAAAATAGGTAATTGGTGTTTGCAGAAAAATAATCATCAATTACCTATTTCCCAATCATTACTACCTATCAATTTTCTCACCCAATAAGTCATGAAACATTTTTGTGAGCATTTTACCTTTATTTACTTGAAAATTATGCCTTTGTTTTAATTTATTAGTACATTTAAATTTTTTTTTTACAAAACAAAACTACAACTCCCCCTCCCCCAAAACAAATTTCGTGGTCTTGATTCAGCCAATTAATTCAAAGTCAAATATTTTGTTAACATAGTGTTGGTGTAAAACCTGTTTTATGTAACTGAAGGGAAGTGGGTAACAAGGAAGAGAAATAAGGGAAGACGGTTGTGGGGCAATTTTCACTTATAGTAGTTTGTCGCAATAGCATTCCCTAGTCCCTGGGTGGTGCCATACCCCAAATGTTTAATACAATTTTGTAAAACACTGGGCATTAAATTAAGAAAATTTCTATCCTAGGTCAACCAGCAAATAGAGACTAACCACAGCATGCAGGACAAACTCCACGGTGACCTCGAGCACAAGGACATGGCTCTAGAGATTGACAGAGACTGTCATGAGATGCACAACGATGCTATTGATATCAAGGTGAGTCAATAGTTACACAATTTGTTGAATTAGAAAGTACAATTTGATTTTAGAAATTGCTAGTGAAATAATTATAATTTATAACCTCTAAATCCAATCTGAATTAACAAATCTGTAGGTAACTAAAGTACATAAAATATTCATGCTTGAATCAAAATTGAACTAGACTTTTTTTGGCTGTATGCTTCTTATTTAAGATAAAAAGTTCTATTCGTTTACTTAAATTTGTATTGGTTAAGACCATTTTTAATTGTTGGTTATCACCCCTTCCTTAAAGGAAGTCAGTTTATTGTAGTAAAACATAGAAAGATACTTTTAAATATTTTTTCCTTCACGATATTGGATGAGAAGTTAAAAAAGTCAAAGCACAATGTCTTCAAAGTTACAAATTCGGGATAAATTACATACATACAACTTTTATTTTCTTGTCAATAGAGCCTTGATTACTATACTTCTTCTGTTTAACTTTACAAAAGCTTTAATCACAAGTAAAATAACTTTACATCATACAACATTTGGACAGATTTTTCTGTTTAATAATATTCAAGTAATACAGCTACAAATTTCATTAACTCCTTTCTTTTAAATTGATTAAAAGTCTGGTTTTCAAGTTTTGAAAAAACGTTGCTTTCATACGTTTTTTGCCAAGTGATATTTGATGTTAGTGTTGTCAAAATAGCAAAATTCTCCAAAAAATCTTCTTATAGAACACCCTATTCTATAATTCATAAAAAAGCAGCTTTGTACCTTGGAAAAATTATTGCTTAAAATCTTGAACAAATGAACAATATGAAGTCTATTTTAAATCAAAATGCAATTATAATGGCTTTTAATTCTTACTTAATGAAAGCTAAAAAAGTTTATGTAACTTTGTTTTGCTTTTGCTATTAGTAACTTTTTTATAGCTTAGCTGTAGTAAAATTCACCTGTATAATCTATCTGTTTACTACTTCTTTTCTTTACTTTAAGTGTTTTTAATCATTCACTTCCCCTTTACATTATTAAGTAAAACTGACATAACACAAAACAAATCAGTTTTTATTCAACTTTCCTTTTTTCCTTTGACTTATTTGTTAAAAATCTTCACAACTTTTAAATTTATTCATACTTGTTAAGAATGCAATTTGTTTCTATCTTGTTTTGTTTAAAAGTACTTGTCATTCATTGCACTTATATTTCAACTAGAAACCATGAATGCACATTTTGCGTAAAAATTTTTATGCAAAAAAAATATTTGCATTTGTTTGTTTGTTTTTGAAGTAAAGTACTTGCAGTACTTTATGAAATTTCTGATAACATTAGAGGACCTCCCACCCAATTACTTAATATTAGTACTGGATTAATTCAATAGTTTAGCCACTAAAGGCAGATTATTAAATACTTTCAAAGGATAAAAAAATGACTTGATTTACCGTATTTCTTTGGATTAAAAATCTGTGGAAGTAGGTATGCAATTACGTCAAAAGGCAATTAGTAAATTATTTATAATAGGGCTTTTAGTAAAATGAATCTTATTTGTTTAGCACCATGATGGAGTTGAAGAGGAGGACGTGAGTGGCAGTGTGCCACAGTCTTGGGCCAAGTTTAGCAAAAATAATGTTGAAGAATCACAAGGTAAAAAATCAGTACATATCTATGGTGGAATTTTTTAATCTATGTTTTATGATTGCTTTTGTTTACCTTGATTTGTTGTTTCAAACCAGCAAGTTTCATGCTTTTATACCTCTAATTCTACTCTTTTAAATGGGTGATATTACATTACATTTATAGTACATCATTTTGTCTTTCATTGTCTTATCCATTAAGATCCCTGGTAATTAACGTGTTTGGGCCAGGATCCTTTTGCTTTTGCATAAATAAGATTTCTCCAACATTTTTAATGTCTTTCCACATGACATGAATACTGTAGAGTATCCATTAGGGTGATATTAGACGATATAATCATGGTGTAACTTTTATTGCAGCGGGAAGAGCGGCCACCCGGCAACTCAGATATGACGTTAATAATCTCATCAACAATGCTGCTAGTGATATGAGTGTCCACTGGAACAAAACTAACAGGTAAAAACTTTAACGCGGCATTATTGTAGTATTTGCGCACATGATCCTGTACGCGCGCGAGTTTTAAATTTGTTTCACTTACATTTATCTTTTTCTTTGATTTGTTGGGTAAAGTTGGAGATCTGTATAAGTATAAGTATAGATGGGTAATTGTGGGTTGGTTAAAAACTTGTTGTTGGATTTAGTTTTAATGGTAATGCACCCAATAACTGTTTTATCCCCTATATCATACAGGAGGCTAAAGAATGAAACTTAGCCAATCTAAAATTATCTTGGGGCATAACTATTGTTTGGGTCAAAAAGTTCTTAGGTTTAACAAAATTATTGAAAAAAAATTAAAAATGAGAAAAAAGTTTTGTAAAAATACAATGCAAAATTAATTATTTATTTTTATCTTTATTTTTCAGAGCATTTACAGACAGGATTTCTGAAACCCAGGATGCTCATCGCAACCTAAAATCTAACCTCATCCTAACCAAAAATGTAAGTACCATTTCACTTTTTATTTTCAAAGTGTGTTTAAAGCAATTTTCTTGCTCTTATATCTACAATTATTGTGGTTGTTTAAATTAATATAAAAAGAGCATTGAAAGTTGCTTAACTTATACAAAATTATGTATTTAAGCAAAAATATTAATTGACTAGTATTTTTGTTTTATATTTCATATTTGCATGAAATTTGTATTTCACAAAAGTAATATTAAAATGTTTGTTTAATTTTTTTAATTATTTGCGAATTTAATGACAAAATTATAAAACTGTCACATTTTCCCCAAAGATATGATCTTGGATATTATACATTATTTGTTGATGTTAACATTTGTACATTCTTTTTAACCTTTCTTTTACCCTCCTAGACAAAAATTATAAATATATCTATATATTATTATATTTATATTTTGTGTACCAAATATTTAATTTGTGAAAAAAAGTTTGTTCTTAACACTTGCATCTATCCTATCCTTTCTTTCTGTAGTCAAATATGAAAATCATAACAAGTTAATAGAACAATAAAGTAAAAATGTTTTTTTGGAAATAAGATTTTTTATATGACCAAGAACATCCCAGTGAAGTTGCAATACATTTTTTGGGTGGGTAAAAATATTTGTTATGACATTTCAGTGGGGTCAGTCAGATATTTTTACATTGACACTCAACTTAAAATTATCTTGGGGAAGAAAATTTTATATGTTTTCCCAAATTCTTTTCATTATCCCTTTCATCTCCTTGGACATCATAGTACTTAAAATTAGATATTAAATTCTTATTTATTATCTTTATTTATTACTTAACATTTTATAGAAACGCCAATATTATGAAGGCTCCAACTTTAAAATTAGGGGGAAGGCATATAAGATGAATAAAATTATAAAAAGAAAAATTAGTTTTTGAAACTTAATATGATTTTCAGATTTGTATGTTTGGTTTGTTGTGTGTCTTATTTATTATGTTTTCAATCTTCTTATCACATTAGATTTTTACTTGGTTATCAGAAGTTTATAAAATAAAAAATGAATTTTAGCAGATATTAATTTGGTACAACTTTAAAAAAATTGCTAATTTGAAGTTAGATATTGAATTAAAATTCTAGATATAAATTTAAGATTTTCCTTTAATCCTGTGTTTTGACCTTTTTTACACTGTTTACTTGAATGAATATTTGCTAGGTTTGCTCTTCTCTTAGCTTTAAAAAAATACAATAAAAAATTCAAAGTAAAAATCTAATGTTAATAAGAAGCCCATTTAGGTAGTTAAAATTGTATGATGAAACTACTTTAAATCATTAAAAAAATTAAATTTTACAAAAATTCCTTAGTGTTTTTTTAATGATTAAAGTTATTTGTTTGGTGACAACATTATGTATTGTAATAAAAAAGATATGACATTAGAAAATTAAAATGTGTGTTTGGTTTTTGTTTTGTTTGTAATTTTAATTACTTTAAATGATTGAAAATGGCATCTTTTAATTTTTGTGAAAAGTTGACTTAAAATAATTTTTAATTATCTTAGACAAATTTATCATCAATTTATTTTTACATTCTAAAAAACATATTCAATTTTATCATTTTGAAAATGATTTTAGAGGGATTTGGGGTTTAGAGAAAAAAAGTTGGAACATGCAGAAGATTTTAATCTTAGAAAATGCAATATTTATATTTTTGACATAAACATTGTTATTTCAGGGTGCATAATGATGAAATCCAAAATTAGTGTAATAAAAGTAGTACAAATTATATTTATATAACTTGCTGGTTTGGATTATTACTACTCAGATTTTAGTTTTACTGATTAAATTTGTCCTTGCTGTTCTACTGTTTTTTTTCTCTATCTCTTCTTATCCCTAATCCATTTGTATAACTATGTATATGAACATATAACCAATGTCTCCTAGTGGTCCACAAAAATTAAGCACACATTTTCAGGAAATTGCTGAAATGGAACGGTACATCGAACGCATAAAGCAAAACATAGCCAGCAAAGACCCGCCACTAAGAGTTGCCCAGTCCCGCCTCAAGAAACGGTTGCGTCGGCCTGACGTTGAGAACTGCAACGACCTTGCCCACTCTCAGCTGACCGCTGAAGTTAGTGAGCTCCACAACTGTATTAAACACTTGGAGGACAAACTGCAAGAGGCGAACTGCTCGTTGTGTGACCTTAAGAAGAATAAAGAGAGGCTGGAGGCCAACATAAAAGTCAAGACAAATACAATTTTTATTGATAGACAGAAAAATATGTCCATGCGCAAAAATTTTCCGTTTAATGTTCATGTTTCAAGGTGTCAATGCTAACCTTAAAACATTATTTATAATCCCTGATTTTTAAGTGAATCTTTTTAATTTAGTTTCTAAGAGCACAAAAATATAGTTTTTGTTAGGTTAGTTTTAATTAAGTCACGCAGGATTACTTTAATTTCACTTAAATATAAGGGAAGATTTTCTTGGACAGGGAAACATGTTAAGGACATTTATTATAAAGTAAATTTTTGTAGCTAAAACATGAGTTCATCAACTTATTTTAGAATCTTATCCTGTGTCCGTGAAAAGTCATTTTTATTTTAAGATAATTTTTAAACAAATATTTGAAATGTACATAATTATTGTCAGCATTCATTCCTATTGTCAAAAATTTATAAGTAATTGTAAATTTTGTTTTTTAGATTAAAATTTAAGTCAATTTTATTCTTTATGTAATATGTTAATATTAAGTTAGTAGGCTTTATAAAGCTATTTTTAAAACTCTTAAAGTAACAGAGGTTTGTCTAAACAAAATCAAAATGCATGATCATGTTCTTAAGAAATAATTAATGCTTTAAATTCAAATATTAAATAAGTCAATATTTGTTTGGTTTTCAATTGTTAGATAAAGCTTATAATGCAAAAAAAGAGTAAGAGTTATTAATTGTGATTAATGAATTATGAAATATCTTATCTATTCACTTTACATTTATGTGTTTTATGCACCAAACTACAATTTTATAGTTTAAGAATTTATTCATATTAAGGATTAGGTTATGAAATTTGGGATAGGGATAGATATTCTGTTAATAAACAATAAGTATAATAAATCTTTTTTTATTTAAACATTTCTTTAAGATCTTTAAGTTGAGTTCTAATAGTTGTTTATTTTTATAATGTTTAACCCTGTCCCAAAAAAAGAAATACAATATACATAAAGACAATTTAATAAATTAACTAACTGTCAGACACCCATATGTCTATTTCGATTTCAGGAAATCAACGACTTGGAAAAGTGCATCGATCGGTTAAAGATCTCTGTTGGCAGCATCCATCCGCCGTTGAAAGTGGCGCAGTCCCGGCTGAAAAAACGGCTCCGCCGTCCCGACGTGGAGCTGTGCAACGACGAGCCGCACCGCCACCTCACCATGGAGGTGAAGGAGCTGCAGGAAAGCATCCGGCTGCTGGAAAATAAGCTGGCAGAGTCAAATAACGCCCTCGCGGATCTTATGAAGAACAAAGAACGGCTGGAGCAGAATATTAGAGTTAAAAAGAACTCGCTGTTGATTGATCAACAAAAATGTATTACAATGAGGCGACATTTTCCATTTATGGTCATTTCAACTATTAGAGAACCATTTTTCTAGTTAATTCATTTACATAGATTTTTCAAAGCAAATTAGATTCATTATAATCTCAAATTACCATGTTTTGATAGATCCTAGTAAAAATTAGCTTCAAATTTTAAAATCTCTTCTTTCAAAAGCAATTAACAACTTTAAAATTATATTTTTATTAATCAAAATTAAAAGTTACTCAACAATACCTCTACAAGAAAAACTGTATAAAAAGTATTTTTTTCCACCTTATTACAACAACATTTTCTTTAAACATTTTATTTGGTTTCTATACCTTTTTTTTAAACCTATTCATTTTATCATTTTTAAAATCATATATTCTCATTCAACCAAATAATTTTAGAAAATTAAAGAAAATGTTGTTTTAATTTTTTGTCTAGTAAAACTAAATTTGCTTGTAAAATGGTGGTGGCGAATTTATCAAAACAGGAACTTATTTTTTTGTAAAAAGAGGGGGTGAGTCATTAATTATATAATGTTTTCTATGATTTATAGAAAGCTATCAAATTAGGCTGTATGTAGTCTTAAAACTATCTTAATTATAACCTTTGTTTTTTTCCTTGAAATAAGCTTAATATGGTGACCTAAACTATTGAATTAAAATACTACCCTTCCCCCCCTCCCCCCTCTTTTAAAAAGTACAATTAATAAGTTCCTAATGTTATATAACATGTTAAATTTCTTTGCACTCTGTTATCTAATGTTACACTTAGTATATTAAAAACACACAAAACCCTATGATAATGATAATTATTATAATGTAAAAACTCCAACTCTTATTAATCTTACATTGATAGCATACTGGTATTTATATCATGATATTAACAATATAAATCTAATGATAATATTAAGTTTTATTCCACTTGGTAAATTTGACCTAGTTCTGCCTGCCTCCTGCTTTAGTATTATTATTATTATTCTTTTTCTAAATTCTGTTTTGTAAAACACAAATGGTAAAGGGAGATTATTGTAATAATAGATTTGAGGGATACTCTTACAGTGGTCCAGCTCAATAAAAAAAATTAAATCCTGAACTCTTAAAATCAACATTACTTTTTTCACATAACTCAAAATTTGGCAAAAAAAGCTGAAGAATTTTTTTGCATTTTTTATGAAATTTTTTTTTATCCTCATCTATTCCATAGTGAAATTACTATAAACCATTGGAATACAAAAGTCTGAAAGAGACAATCTATTCTTGTTTAATCAATAACAAATAAAAGTTTGGTTAGGCAAGCAGGATTGGAAGGACGATTGACTTTAAGGGCTTGTTCACTGTTTGGTATTCTTTTCCCCAAACCCTACTTTTTTATTTTTGTATTTTTAAATGGAAACATAAATGAGAACATTATTTCTAAAATATTTTTAAAAAACATTTCAAAAGTTAGCCTCTCTAATTTTCAGGACTTTTATAATGATTTTTGTAACACTAATAATAATGATTAAACCAATTTTTATGTAGGAAATTTCGGAGCAAGAGAAATATTTAGAACGCCTCAAGAGCAATATTGCCGCCAAGGACCCACCGTTGCGCGTAGCTCAATCCCGCCTCAAAAAACGTACCCGCCGCCCAGACGTTGAAGCCTGCAATGATCAACCGCACCAGAAGTTGATTGAGGAGGTGGCTGAAATTGCTCAGAGTATCAAGCTACTCGAGGATAAACTATGTGAGGGGAATGATGCTCTCCAAGATCTTCTAAGAAACAAGCAGAGACTGGAGAAGGACATAAAAGTTAAAAAGAACACTCTGCTTATTGACCAACAGAAATGTATGTCTATGAGAAGAAGTTTTCCTTATAATGTTGTAGCTACTAGATATTATTAAATTCTAATCAAGCTGACTTTTAAAAGTTATTTTTGCTACTTTTTAAGGTTGGCTGTAATATTTATTGTGTTATTATTGTTATTGTAGAAAATATTATTATTCTAAAAAACAAATAGTAATAACATTTTCATAATAACCTTTTTTACCCTCCTTTAGATAATTTTAATTCAATTCTTTTTAACAGTTTGTTTTTTAGAATATTATCTGAAATCACATAAAACGTGTAGGTGTACCACTTGGGTGTATCATATGACATATTTAAGCAGAAAGGTATACCTAACTTTTATGTGGTCCTTTCCATTTGTAAATAAATTTCTAAAAAATTATTGTTTACTTAAATCTCTCTTTATTCTTTGTGCTTGTTTATTAAGTCACCATCATTAATTTTTCTTGTATCCATTGTATTTCCATTATAAATTTTATCAACATGATTCAAAGACACTGCCTACAAAAAAAGCTAAGTATAAAGTAGTTTGCTTTCAGCTGAACTATTTGATTTATTTTATAGGTTAAATTCTTTCTTAACATAACCTGTTGTAATTTATATTTAGTGTAGAATTCAGTGTGTGTGTGTGTGTGTGTGTGTGAAAATAGATTTCTCTAGTCATGCAATGAGAAAGGCGTGCACAGAATAGGAATTCAAGGGGTGGGTCAATTTCTCTTCAGGGGGATCTAATAATATATTCCCTTTTCTATTTCAAGAATATTTTTCTATTTCTGATTCTTTTCTTTTATGTAGCTATACATTTCTTTCTCTTTCTTGTATTGTGCTTTTTCTATATTTTCTATAACCTCACCCCCCCTCTGAATTCTGAGTGTATGCCCTTGGGATGTAACAAACATTTCATGTTTGAGTAAATAAGCTGAACAAAAAGCAAATAATATTATATATACTTAGCATTTACAAACTTCTTTCAAATAAACTACCTCTACTTTAAGAAATTATTAAAATAAAACTTTTTTACAAAATAGAAGTATTAAGATTACATGATTTTTACTCTGCATTCTGATTTTTAAAATAATTTAATGTATTTTTGACTTAACAAAGGCATTTGATAGTATTGTATTTTGTCTACTTTTGTCAAACTATTGTGCAAGCTATTTATAATGATTTACTCCTTTTAGTTGCGGAATTTTATTTTGATATTTTAACTTATAAAACTGCAGTAAATTAAGGTGAAATGTTTAGTTTTGAAAATACAAAAATCCTTGAGATTGAAAAAAATACGCAGAATTTGAAACAAGAATATTGACTTTTTAGTCTGTCATAACTTTTTACAAGGTTGTCTTCAAATTGTTGACCCTATACAGAGAAGGACAGCTCTTATATAAAACAAATTATGTTTATGTTTATTTTTACGTTTAATTAAGTAATAGGAATGGTGTAGTAAAGCTTGGCAGATACTAATTAAATTTTCTCAAATCCTTCTTTGGTTTTTTATGTTGAAAACTTAAAAAACAGTTTTTCAAATCATAGTCTTTGGTCTACTGAATGATATTAAAAAAAAAAGATTTTTTAAAGGCTATTATATACCATTATTCAATTGTTTATTGTGTACATATTAATATTGTATATTATTAAATGATAAATTTCACTAAAATACATGTACTCCTTTTAGGAAAACAATTTTTGTTAGAATTTTGTAATGAAAATTTTGTTGTTTATGACTGTTTATAGTTTATTTGTAATTAATATTGTACATTGTTATTTAATTAGTTTTTTTTTATAATAACTGAGTTATGTATACCATTATGTTATCCGTGTAAGATGCAAGTGTTGGGAATAAATTCTTTTTTTCTTAAGCTTTTTTCTTTTTTTAGTTCTAGGATAATATTTATATACTTTTGTACATTGTGTTTTTTTTGGTAAAAAGAAGTCTTTTGTAATTCAATCTGCTACTTAACCTAAATTAAATTAAACTAAAATCAATATCTTTGTTTGTTTAATGGTTTTCATGAGTGAAAAGGTAATGATGTTATTTTCAAAACAAGCTTTAAGAAGTAAATTTCCCTAAATCAAATATACTTTAAATTTATATTAGTTTTTAAGTATTTACATTCCCCAACATTGATAGAATACTTTTCTTTTACTTCTTTAATTTGAATCTTGTTAAGGTTAAATGGGTTGAATTAGAAAAAAATCATTTTCTAAGGATAAAAAACACACTGCAATTTAAAGTAATAGGATCTGTCAGTTTGTCATTATTTAACTTTTAAATTAATTGTTATAAAACATATTATCTTGTGAATAACAGAAAAACAAATTTGAGTAATCATTCAACGAAAAACAAATACATTCTCACATAAGTTAGTAAAAGTCGTATTCCAAACTAAAAAAATAAGAAAAAATGAAGTATTTTGAAAATAATGACAAAAGTATAAAAGTAAAAAACTGCTCTGATCTATAACAAAAAAATAAAACTAAACATACAGTACAAACAATTAAATTTGATAAAAATAAAATACAGAATAACATTAAGTTCGGAATTTAAATGAAAAGTAACAGGATGTATTCTGTGTGTACCAAAGGATCTCTCTAACTCCTAAACCAATATGGTTCTTCTTTACAATGTAATTTCTCAGTGGTCCTTTAAAGTCTTAAAACTATTTTAGAGGACGGTATAACTATCCTTCAATGAGAAAACACCTCTAAAAAATAACCCCCGGGGGGGGGGGGGGGGGGGGGGGGGGGGGGGGGGGGGGGGGGGGGGGGGGGGGGGGGGGGGGGGGGGG
>LS050463.1:5992-20467 GCA_900241095.1 Acartia tonsa | reverse complement strand
TGAAAAATTCTCCAAAATCGCATAAAAAATCTACAAAAATTAAATAAAATAATAAAAGGGTTATTAACATAAGATTTTGTTTAATTTTTGTAGATTTTTAATGCAATTTTAGAGGAATTTCCACTAATTTTCGTGAGGCAGTGTGCCAAAAAGTTTTTTAAGAATCCACCTCTGTTCTAAATTCATTCTTATTTTCTATCCCTGGATTCCTAAGTTTGGTTCATTTCATTTCATTTCACTCACTTTTTCTTTTTCCCTCCTCTATTAAAATTGAAAGGAACATTCTGTGGATAGTTTTTAGTGGGCAAAGCTTTTCTATAATTCACTTTGTTCGTTCGTCCGTCTTTAACGTTAGAAATATAATTCAGCATCTATTTGAGATAGACATTATAAATGTTTAATTAAGATTCCCTGTATCAATAAGCATCCAGTATAAATCCTTTAAATAAAGTAGTAAGTTTTTTTTGTCTGAAGCTTAAGAAATCAATAACTACTGAATAGATTAAGTTCATCTTTTTGGGGAAGGTTCACTAAGGTCCTGAGATGGTTTTAGGCTGTATTGTTTTAGATTTATTTCTTGGAATAGTTTTAGGCTATTTGTATGGCCATTCTATTTTGAATACAGATCCCCTAGATACTAGGGGCAGAGCCACTAGTATATAACTAACTTAATCCGTAGGTTAAGCTTCAAAAACATAAGTTCTTATCTTTTATAAAGATTTGGTAATTTTTTATAATTAATAAAATATTTTCCTTTTCATTTTATGACATTCGAACATATACGTTAAACTTACTTTGTCTGTTTGTCTATTCACCGTTTACTTTGCTACTTATGGATGTTGTCATCCTTGTGATTTGCAGCAAAGTTTCTATAAGTATCACTAGTAAGTGTTTATATACTTGTTACACGTTTCTTGGGAAATAAAAATTACCAGCGTTGCGGAGCCGTTTGATTTTGGTGCGGCTCTGTGAGGATAACGGCTCCGATTACGGATTTGGCTCCGGCCTAAATCAAGAAATACTCATCATATTTTTTTGCCATGTCTATTATAGACTTTTGAAGGTTTTAAAAGTTGAATTTTTGATATAAATGGACTCGAAAAGCTTAAAAGGGGCATTTACACACGACAGAGCAGAGTTACCAAATTATAATCAATAGAAAAATTCTTATTTTGGCTTACCCGGAGCCGGAGTCGTTTTTTAACGAAAATAACGGCTCCAGAAAAATATGGCGGCTCCACGGCTTCCGGCTCCACAACGCTGAAAATTACCAATTAAAAAGATATCACAGGAAAAATATGTAAATAAGGCAAATGAGAAAAAATACTCCCTTCCCCGTTATTTTCAATTTATTTAAAAATTACCCCAGTGCAGCGTTAGAAAAATAATGTACATAAGTTAAGGCTGTATTTAATCAAACCTATATTTATACCTAATATCTATACCAACCACCGGACCCTAAAACTGAATTTAAATTTGTTAGAAGACTGTATGTAGTGAGCTATATATTTGCCAAGAACCTAAAGTGATAAGACAATGGTCCCTAAATCCCCAATGATGATGTACAAAAGTATCTCTTTTGTAGATTATGTATAATTATTGGTTGAAACGTTTGGATACTTAAATGAATTAATCAACTAATCAAAATTCATTGAAAATCCACAAAGTTGTTAAACCAACGAATAAGAAAACGTTATTATAAAACTTTGGGGACTAGTATTATCAACAGCGCAATGTCTCCTACCTCCCTGATATTAGGTAAGTATATATAAGCTCAATTTGGAACCTTTTGATCTTTTAATTAGAAAGATAGCTAGGTCTAGGTAACAAATATTTAGAGCAGTGGCGTGCACAGGAATTAAACAAGGCTTGTCTTTTGGGGGTAAAGAAACAGAAAGGCAGTCCTACCCTATTTTTTATAATACAGGGTTGTTGTCAAATCCTATACATCACTCTACTGCACGCCTATCATTTAAAAGAAACAAAATAATGAACAAAATCAAGGATTGAGAGGACATTGGAATATAAATCAAATTGGTACTCAAAGGTTTATACCCCTGTTATTTTGTTCTTTTACTCAAAAATTAACTTTAATTGAATTTTAAGTGATTTGTATCTTAAAAATTTAAAAGATTTAATAATCTACGATTTATTTTCTTCACATTTAGATAATTAAAAAAAGCTTTTTATGTAAAAAATACTACAAAATTAAATATTTTGTTTTTGCCATATGAGATGAGTTTTGTAAAACACTTGAAGAGTTTTAGTTTAAGATTAGGAGAGTTGAATCATTAGTAAGTCGAGAGGGAAGTTAAATTTCTTTACATTCTTTTTGCAGCAACGCTTCATTATAATCACTTAATAATAATAATACGATTAAATTTTAAAGTGGTCGATTAATATAATTGTAACCTTCAAGAAAAAATTAAAAAATGATAAAGCAACTTTTTATAAATTTTAATAAGCTTTAAAGCTCGCTAGAGCTCTAATTTGTGTATTTTAGACTTAAACCAAGGGTTTGATACTTAATTATAGGGTTGCCGGTCTAGATTTAAAAACAAAACATTTTCATTACCAAGATTTCCTTTATTAGGGTTAGCTCAATGCCGGTAATGTACTGGTTTTAGGCTATTAATCTAAACAACCAAAATAACAATAACCTTTTTATAAAGCTATGACTCCTACAATGGAACAGGTTTAGGGTTAGCTCAACACCGGGAATGTAATGGTTTTAGGCTATTAATCTAAACAACAAGGTTGACAAAATACTTGTAGGATGTGAAAGCAGAATAAAAAATGTAAGTCTAAACGTAAACTGTATGTAAATATGTTGCAAAATTGATTAAATATTACATACTGATTAAGACTTCATTATAAGGAATGGGTTGCTTTGATTTGTACAAATGGTTGTCTATCAACATAACAAACTCTTTAAAATTATCTTATTTGGACATTTTAAAGACTAATAATGCTGTATTAAACTTAATTGTTCTTGTTAAGATGAATGGATGGAAGTGCGGAGTGGAGTTTTAGTGATGATTAGAAAAGCTAATGGAGTGTAAGGATCCTTTTCCAAGATATTTACATTAATTTCCGCTACTACACTCCTTTGCCGGGTTCTCTACTTGTTAAATAGGTTGATGTCACCTCAAAATTTCAGCTAAAAAGTAGCTTATTATGATAATGTTATTCTATTCCAGAAATATAACTTTTAAAATGATATCTTCAATCTCAAGAGTCCCGTAACTCTTCTTCTTAAGTGTGCCAGTTTTTCAAATAAAATTTAAATTAAAGTTTAGCTAATTTAACAAGGATAATTTTATCCACAATTAAAATTAGAAATGAAAGCAGTCATAAATTATTAGTATTAGTAAGGAGCATATAGAAAAAGAATCAGTTTTTCTGCTTCAAGTGTTTGTTTAAAGGTCTGTTGAATGACAAATTTGTGGGAAGGGATGGTACATTCTAAATCAATTTGACGATTACCACTCCAATCATGGTAAACGATATACTTCTTCTTTATTTTAAAATTATTAGTTGAAAAGTTTGTACCAACCAATAAGATTTGCCAAAAAAGTTTCTAAATGAATGTGTTTCTAAAGCTTTGAGTACCCTACCAGTATAATTTACAGTACAATGCCTCTACGTCCGAGTTTTAGAAATGCTACGCTACTAACAAAAAAGTTTCAAATTCTAATTTTCTTATCTGCGGTAATGTAAGGCACCTTTATTTCTTGTTACCTACCCTCATTCACTCATCTCAATTTATATTCTATCGGTCTACAGATTAAAATAATATAATAGAGGGGACAAGCAGCTTATACCTGCCAATGACGAAATTAATTCGAAAAAAATCTCGAATCCTATAAGTGGTTTTCAGCTGTCGTTGGGGGGCATCACATCGTAAAATTGACGACCTCTCCTTTTGCCCCCCAAATATTATTTTAGATTTATTTCACTTGTTGGTTATACCTTATACCTGGGGGGCAAGAGCTATTAGTAACTTTCCCTACAAGGCAAGGACCCTGTCTGATGTATACTGATATTGGGAAAATCAGCTGATGACATAGGTGAAGGAAAATTTCAAGTTATTTATTAAAATACTAATTTCTCTGCTTTAAGCCTTAAATCTCGATAAAAAATAAACATAAAAACTTCCTCAAATATAGCAAAAGAGTAAGATACTTAATAGGAATAGCTATATGTATTATTAGTTTGATGTTGCACCAGATTTTCATGTACTGTAATAAAGTGATACTTTCAGATGGCTAAAATAACAGTATTCCCAATTTACCCCCTTTGCCCCATCCTCACCTACTGGATGGAAGAACTGACCAATAAATAAGGTCCATATGAATATTTTATTAGGGTACTTCAAAATTGTGACACACAAGACAAGTTTTTTCAGAAACTTATTTTGAATGCCCAAAGATAACTCCAAATCATGGAAAATCATTTTAAATTTTCTTTAATCGGTGGCAAACGTAAAAACTGGGTCTTTTTAAAAAGCAAACAATACATACATAGTATAACGTGTATTTAATATAAATTTTAGAAAAAATATACAGAATTTTTACATACATTTGGAAGATCAATAGCACATTTTTATCCACACAAAATTTAGAAAAAAAATAAATTTTTAGTAAAATATTAATTAGATTTAAAGGTGAAATAAATACATATAACTTTTAAAATTATATAAGTTATGCCCGAAGGATATATAATATAAGAAATTATGTAACTAGATTTAATCATATCAAAAAAGGATGAAAACGTCTAAAATCAGCACAACAATAGATAACATGATGCAAATTGAAAAGTGTGAAATTATCCATGATTTATTTATCAAAGGGGACTATGCACGACCAAGAGCAAGTGATTTTCAGCACCTTCCAGCAGTGATTTTTATTCGCTTTACCGCCGCCTTTGCTAAATATACATTTCTCATCGGAAAAGTATATTTTTGCGTCAAACCAATTGATGTTTTAATCATTTTTATCAATATATATCAAATACTTATAAAATTTTATTTTTTTGTCAAGACCATGGTAGACCCTAACTTTCTTCATTTTTTAGCCCTTTATAACAGAAACTTAGTATATCAACCCAAGAAATGTCTTATATCACAGCTGGAAGGTGCCTAACATCACTTGCTTTCTTTCGTGAATAGTCCCCTTAAAGGCAAGTGTTATGAAAATTAAGCCTTTTATTACAAAAGTAAAAGCAACAATTTTGAAATATGCAGTAAGAGAATAATATTCGGTAATTTGACATTGTCAGACATACTCTATTTATAGAAAAGTTGTGCTACTAAAACTAAATATTTAATAGTTTTTATCGCATAGTATTATAGACAGCCTTTCGCAGATAGTGAAATAAAAATAATAATTCCAGTTTCTTGCATTGGGGCACTAACTACATTTATGTTTTTCTTTTCTTATTCGTGGAAAATTGTATATAATACTATACGATACATAATTTTTCAGTATTGCTCAAAACCGGTTCTAATCCACTGGCTATTAATCGGTTTCGAAGCGATACTCGAAATAGAATTACAAAATAAAATTACATTCATAAAATTGAATGTATCATGTTACATTAAATAAACTACATAAACATTTACTGTAAATTTAATCTCATATAATTACTTGACAGTAGCGCAGTTACTCTATAAAAAGGGCATTGTATATTGTATAACCGTCAGCCTTTCCGTCAACCAATGAATTGTTGCCCAAAAGGACGTTTCTGGTAGATAATTTTTGATTAAATTGTGTGATTGCATTGAGAATAAAGCAGATACTCAATAATTGATTTTGTCAGATTGTCCGTCAGTCAATAACGCTATGGGGGAAAAGTGATTTTCTCGGCTGATATTAAACATAGACGGCTGATTATTTTCTGTTAAGATGTTCTATACCAACAAGCATTGAGTTTACAAATTACATGGTCCTTCGTTTTGTCAGTTATGCTTCTGACAGCTATATCTGCCCTTTTAATCATTTCGTCCGTATTTCCATCCGTTTTTTGGTGCTTATTGTATGGGTTTAAAATATCAATGTTTTAGCTTGCTTATTGCTGCGCTACCGGTGAATATAGTTATCCTGGTAATGAATATATAAATACGTAGCAAATAAAAATATGGTTGATTATATTAAATAACTTATTTATGATTTAAAATAGAACTCAATGACTAATGATATTTTATGATAACTATTTATGTTTTGGCACCTTAACAAACCCAGAAAAAAAAACATTTGTACACATCACAATTTTTTCAGATGTTTAGGATTAGTATCTAATTTCAAATACATTTCCTTTGTAAACTTTTGCATCACCAAACCTATTAAATTATAATGACTTATTGATTTAATTCAATTCATTTCATCAAAAATATTATCGGGTAAAGTCCCTTTCGTGACATCGCTTCTCAAGAGGCGTTTCGTTTTATTTTCTAAGTAGCTTTTGATAGTTTTTTTTTAGGTTAGGTTAGGCGATTGCCTCGCGCATGGTTAGAGTCCCCCTCAAGGAAGAAAAGCTATTGTGAAAATAAGACGAAAGACCATTAAGAAGCGATGTTACGAAAGTAACTATACCTAAATCAACTTGGTCAATAATAGCACAAAAAGTATTTTGAATTGAAATGTTAAAAAATTGGTGGGTCAATTATTGTAAAAAAAGTTACTATTATTTTACAAGCATTTCAAAGGTTAAAAGTGCAAAATGGTCAACTTTATAATGAAAAAGTTTTATGGTTTTGAAATTGTTTGGGATGGACATTCTATACGGAAGTTAAAATTGATTTAATTTAGAAGCATTACTACTACATAGTTTCATTTTCAAAATATAAATGTTTTCAATTTCTAGTTTGAATTTCAAAATAGAAAATTAACTTAAAAGGTATATTTAGCCTAACTTTTTGTTCAGATTATATTGGCTGTTTATGACTTTTTGAACAAGTGGCGTGCTTAGATTTACCAAGAGGGGTATTTCTTTAAGGGTGAAAAAGAGGAAATATGTCTTCCCAATTTAAATTTTACAGGGGTGTTGACACCCCCCTAAATTCCCCTTAAGCACGCCTAGATTTCAATGACTTTTGATTTTAAAAAGTACAATTTAAAATTTAAACAAATATTTGTACATAATCAAATTGAGTTACAAAAAATCTTAGATAGGTAAGAAAAACAAAAAAAAACTGTTATTTGATTTGTGACTGATTTTTATAGCACTGCTTATATAAGGAAAGGAGCCATAAGTTTTCTATGTTAGGGAACAAAAACCAGACGAATAAATATTATACTAGTAGATATTGTTCAAAATTAAAGGTTTATGCGTTCCAAGAATTACTTTTTTTTTCATAAAAATTAGTGTTTCGCGGAAATTACGAAGATCTAAAAAAAATTTGTCACATCTTGTTGCTTGGTTTCTGTTCTCCAATATGGTGAAAATTCGTGGCTCCCCTTTTTAATTATATAAACTAAACAATTTCCTGGTACCCGTCCCTTGGGGTCCTTCTGGTAAGTGAGATAAGCTCAGTAAATTTTTGTGTAACTGTATCTGGTACTGGTAAGTCATATTTCCACGGTAACGGCCGTTTTGGTACCTAAAAAAATATTTTAAAATCTTTTTATTTTATCTTTAATTCTTCTAATCCAAGTACTGTAATACGTCAGTTTTATTGTTCAATGTCGCAGAAAATTCTCATAGCTTTCTTAAATTAATTTAACGCCCATTGTCCTAGCTTAAGATTTGTCGACAGCCTTCATAATCGATACAGGAAAGATACTTTCATACAAAATCAAAGGCACCATAACTTTCTAGACGGGGGAGGATGTGGGGTGGAAAAAGAATGGGGGAGGGTTCAATTCGGGAGTGGTAAAACCGCACTGAAATCTCTAAATCTTTTTATCTAATTTTTGTTGGGAGGGATTGAAAGGGGAGAAAAGAAAATATGATTCTAGAAAATTTGTGATTTTTCATGGCACCGACAAATTTGTTTTGAGATATATTCTCTTTACCATCCCACCCTCCCCTTCACATTGGGCGTCATTTGACAAATAAAATTACCTTTTCTTCAAAGTAGTAGAATCCTTTCCACCACCAGTGATTGGTAAAGAAATTATGAGCTCCGCTCTCATGCAGACGCTCGTTATAGGCGATGCTAGAATTTTATATTTGGAATAAATAATAAATATCGTTGCCAGGAGCTGTGATTTAGCCAATTAATTACATGTGAAATTAAAATTAAATATTTAGTTGGCGGAGAGTTGTCGTAAATTTGATTTGCGATGTAACTGAAGGGAAGTGGGTAAGAAGAAGGATGAATAATGTATGGGGTTGTGGGGAAATTATTACTACAATTGATAATATTTATATAACAGCTCTTACCCTTTTTGGGTGGAGCATAAGTACAATTAAGCCTGTAGATGCCTAACCTTAGTCTGGAACTGTTTAAGAGCCAAGACATTGACTGTATGTTTCATATTAAAAAGTAGGAATATGTAACTTTTTTAATGTCTGTCTGTCTGTGTCTATAAAATAAAATCATGGATGGGAATGCGGACAAGGAGATATATTAACAGCATTTGTCAAAATCAGGAATAGATTTATAGGAGAAAAAATCACGAAATCTTTTCACGTTTTTTTTTATATATTTATCATGTCTGACTGTCTGACGGACAAAGTAAATTACATTCTGAATACTCATTGGTATAGGGAATCTTCACAAATAAATATACCGCATATCTTGAATAGCAGCTTTGAAAATCACATTTCCCCAAAGCATTACTGACTGAAAAAATGAATTATAGAGTAGCTTGAAACTAAAAAGAACTTATTCTCAAATTATTCCAAGTACATTCCTGTGGTACATCCACCAAGTATTACTAGTGATAAAATATGCTACAATCACGTCTATAGTGTAGTGGCCTCTTCCTAAATAGAAACAAAATAGTCTTAATAAAAAAAATTGGTAGGTATTTCATAGTTGATAATTACCTTGATAACCTCTGGAGGACAGGACACAATATTAGGTCTTATTTTGGAGTATCTTCGAGCCAAATCTAGCTAATGAACTGCATTATTACGCGGTCAAACGTCCTACAGACAACCAACCCTTTAATTGCGCGACCTTTAACTGGAAGACTCAAATATTCATGGGTATGAGTTGCGCCAGTTTTTGGTCAGCTCATGTCTCCATACTCTAACTATTTATGTCAAGCACCTGACATTGCAGCTGTAGAAAGCATTTCTAAGTAAGAGTCTTTAGTAATGACTCGTATTAGCCTGAGTTTGCCAAAACAAAAAAGTTGTATATCTCACCTAACAATAAGAACACAATGCCCGTAATGGCCAGAACAAGGACAGCCCCGTGCAGATACCATAATCTGCGGGGTGTGTACTCACGGATGATGAAAAAGGCAAAAAATATCGACATTGTGTGTCCTGCTCAGTATTATCATTGGCATTTTATTCATAAATAAAAATATTAAATAGGAAGGTACTAGCGGTATGGGGGGGAGACCCTTTCCATTTTAAGTTTTAGTTTTTAAAAGAAAAAGTAAAAAAAAAGGGGGCGAGGGATATTTTTTAGGGGGATTTCTCTTGATAAAATATTTAAAAACTTCCCTGCACCTATGAGAGGCAATAATATTGGTTCAGCGGTTAGAGAGATTCTTCGGCACAGACAGTCAAAAACTCACAAACACAAAAGCATCAAATAAAAGTGGTCTTTGCTGACGTTTTACAGATATGACATTACAATTATAGCCTTATTTTTTAGAGTTAATTTAGCACAAAGCCGTAACAGGGGTTAAACAAAACAAATTTTTTATGATTTAAAATGTCAATTATTATCCCTGAATAAATAAAGTCACCACAAAAGACTTGTTGTCCATTGATACTCAGACCTCCACCTAAAATAGTTTTTTTTTTTTTATAGAGAACTACCGGATGCACCCCTAGCATCTAAGATATGTCTTTAAATGGGTATGTAAAAAGAAGACATAAAAATAGTTTTAAACCCAGCCAAAAAGGCTTAAATCTTAACTTAACATAAAATAAAAGTATCCCGAAACCTATGTAAAGGTTCCCTACTCAAACAGTTTACCTAGTAGTTATTGAAATCTTGAGCTTCAGGTGGATTTATCCCCCTAGGTGACCATACCCTATACACCTCTTGACAAGGGTCTACAATCTACACCCCCTAGTACACCAGCCTCATAAAGCCAAAGGGAGTGTTAAGGTAAAAAAGTCACATCCCTTACAATTTACCAATTCAGGGACGCTTTTTTACTTTTTAGTGAGTGGATGAAGATCAAGAGGGCTGTATACACCCCCTGACACTAAGAACACACCCCTCTTGATGTCAGTAATACAAACACGGCCCCCTTAAATTAAAGGGGGCGTCAAAAACCGCGAGGTGTCAAAATGTAAAACCCTTAATACAAATATTTTACCTGAAATTATTCTAATACATCTTTGCATAAGCTCTACGAAGGTGATGGTATGATTCAACGGGGGAGAACAGTAGTATTGCGGGTCAGCTTTAGGTAGGACGGTCACGTAGAAACAGATGGCACGGTAAAAGTATAGCAGTCCCAACATTAGGAACACTCGTCGTAATACAATAAACCTAAGTTCATCATATATTATATTTGTTTATTTATTACCTATTACAATAGTAAATACTACACTTATTTTTTTAAAAACAGGGATGAAAATATAACCATTCATAACAAGCAATCCCCCCCCCAACCAAAAAAAAATAAAGGTGAGGTTCGACCTTACCCTATGTTCTCCATCTCTAGGGAGGTAGCCGCTGGTATATGATAATTAGGGTAGGGAGAATTTTTCTAAAATTATCTAAATGATATGGCAGGTGTCCCTTTGAAGAAAAATAGCTATATATCTTTTTTATTTAGTACTTTCATTTGAATATCCGTGGAAAATTGTCTGTGATTTTTCGGTATGACTGAGAGCCGGTTCTAATCCAGCGGATATAAATCGGGTTTGAAGCCATAATAGAAAAAAATATTTACTTAATAATCTTTTTATATTATGTATTTTTGTGTATCTTGAATGTAAATTAATCAATAAATCTGTGTATTAACACTTGTTACAAGCAGAGCTTTTCTATATTTAGGGTGTGTCTACCATAATACATGTACGTCATTAATAATTGCTTGCTAAAATTTCTTATTATATTCAAACCTCACATTATGATTCATGTAAAAATAGGCATAATAATTTTACAATAATCTTCTAAAGTTCTCGAATCATAGGTAGAAATTTTTTATACTCTTTATTTGTGAATATTTTGTCCATATGTCTGATATGTTGTGCTTAGCTTTAATAGATAAGATATTGTCATCCTTGTTTTTATTGTAATCATGTCATTATATAGATTATCAGAGATTAAACAAATAAAAATCAATAATAACTCTTTTTATAGTTCAGATTACAACAATACATTACTTTTTTCATTTTTATGTAAACAAAAACCTAATGAATCATAGGTACCTACCTAAATAATATTAAACATTGATAAATAAAAAAAAACTCTTTAACAGAGGCTTAGAGACAGTGTGAAAAATGCATGGGTAGTTATTGAAATAAGTAATAAAAAAAATTTATATAGCCAGAAAATCTCATTTTTAAAAATGTTACCCTGTCAATGTCATACGGAAGGACGGACGTATGGTGGGACGGACTAATTCGAGTATAGAATATCTCCGCCACTTGGGTCATGTACTTGTCTGGATTATACAACTATTCTTATACAGTTAAAGAGTGGCTATACTCCTCCTAAATATAGCCTACATAAAATATAACATGTATGCCTTGCCTGTATTTATGAAATATGATAACAGCTAAAGCTGTAAGAGAAAGAAATATCAGAATATATTCACTGGCATCTAGACCCCACGCCTGAAAAATATAAATAATTAAAAAATATGTAACTACTTACCTATACCTATATCCTATTTTATAAAGTAGTAAGTTTTTTTTTATCTTAAGCTTAATATTTCGATAACTACTGATTGAGTTCTCCGGTTTAAGAAATCTTTATAAGGTTCCGTGATGGTTTTAGGCTATTCAAACTTTTAGATTTAAAGTTGGGAATGTTTGTAGGCTATTTTCTTATCTTCCAATACAGAGCCTTTATTAGATGCTAGGGGCGCAACCACAAGTAAAATATAAACACTAGGTAGAACAAACACAAAACACAAATTAATTATCTACAGTCGAATACCCCTCCCCCCTCCCTGATTCTTTCCCTCACTAAGTACATGTCATTCGTTTACAGTCATACTTTTAACCTTAGCCAAAAAAGAAATTAAAACTGATTAAGTTATAAGCTTAAAATGTATATTTTAGAGTACATAAATTTATTTGTTACATAAGCTTTTAATAATTCTTATGTACATTTGACTAGGGCAGAAACTATATAACAAGGGTTTGTCATTATAACGTCGTATAACGTCATTATGTCAGGGCAGGTTAGGTAGAATTACTTTTTATCCTTGTTTACAAAGTACATCACTCTAACCCAGGGCCGGGAGGTAGGGGTTATTGACTAATCATACTGGTACCCAGAGTTTTATAATCACGTAATCTAATTTGTTGGCTTAAAACCTTGGGTACCTTTATTTTGATTATTTTTTTTCAACTTTAATCTACATGAGGGGTTTAGTTTATCATCAATGGGCAATGGCATGTACATCAATATATCGTCCGTTGTCTTGAGATCCCTGTTAGTACTTACGGCTAAATAAAACAGTTCTCGTCCAATTTTGTTATTCAAACTATAGAAGATCATATTTCCATTTCACCGTCTCTAATTCACATATTTTTATTAACATCTAACAAATATCCAACACAAGACTTGTTAAGTAGCTCCGCTGTTATCTAAAGATGTGTCCCACCTGATATGGTGTATTATCGAGTATGACATCTGGTAGAGGGGCGTAGTCAGGCATACGGTCATGAGTTAAGGCCAAGCTGAATACAGAAACTTTTAGGAATAGTAATCACAAAAAAAATTGGTCGTTTTATTTCATACCAGCGGATACGCCCCTAGAAGCATCTAAAGGAAGTTGGGGGCGGGGAGGAAAAGTCGATTTTGTAATTTAAATCTTTTAAAAAGGAATTAAAAGAAAAAGTAAATGTAATTTTTGGGGGTAGGGGGACCTTTTTTAGAGCAGTGATTTCTCTTTGTAGGGTAAAGATAACCTCCCCTAAAATAGTTATAAACCTACCCTATGGAACTTTAAGAGGTTAACTGTAAATGAGAAAGAGCTTTTAAAAACAAAGATTGAAATAATAGAACTAATGTACGTTGTCATTCTTGTTTTTTAAATCAGTTTCTACATTCCTGACGGTGGTAAAAAGAAAGCCAAAAGTTGTAAACAGGGCGGCAAAAAAAACTTTGGGAAGCTCCTGGGGTATGTCTTCAATCTCGTCATAATCTGAAACAGAAATAATAGTTAAAGGTATAGGTATAATATCCTCTTAAAAATATTTTTTTCTTCAAATTTTTCAATTTTGGGACCAGGCATTCCCCTACTCTATAATCACGCGCATGTGACAAAACAGCAGTAGGCACCATATTAAACGTCTTTAGTCATGACACGGTGTTGAGCCAAGATTCGAACCTATCACCTAGGCAAAGACGAGCGGATGCTCCACGATCGCTGGTAATTATAGAGTAGCTACACTTTTAAAGAAAAAGTGAATACCTGAATTACTATCCCCTAAATCCAGGACAGCGCGACCATTCCTGGCAGGATTTGTATCACCAGATCCTACCACTCCAGGTCTATGCCCATTTCCTGCTTTGTAAAACTCAAATTGATATAGGCATAACGTTCAAATTCATACACAAACACAAATTTAAGAAAAAGGTTAAAGCACTAATCGAGCATTAAATCTCCTCACCTAATTGATTTTAAAATAAATTGACATATATCATATTAAAATCTTCTTATTCCGGAAAGATTTAAATTTTTTCTGCCCATGTTTTAAAATTTTCCATGACAACAGACTTAAAAAAATGCTAAGGTTAGATAAATTGTTTCTTTCATAAACAGTACAAATACTTTAAATACTTTATTTGCATAAAAATAAAAGGATAGTGCTTTCCCTCAAACCTATTTGTTGACCTCTCGTCTTGTTTTAATTTTAGAAAGAAAAACAATATATTTCTAGTCCCTCCAAGCAGCGTGTCGGAGCCGTTTAATTTTGATGCGGCTCCGGCTCCTACCTTAAAATTAATATATCAATTTTTGTTCATTATTGAATTTGATAAAATAAAATAAATAATATAAAATATTTTGCTTTTATTTGATTAAAGCTATATAAAAGTAGAAGGATGTGTGTCTATTTGTTAAGTAACAATAGTTTTTTCAGTTTATTATATGGAAATAGACCGTTGCCAAATTATAATATTACTTTAAAAAATCATTTTTAGCTAATCTG
>LS050455.1:0-11639 GCA_900241095.1 Acartia tonsa | reverse complement strand
AATGAGAGGCCACTATAAATTTTACCATTGGTCAATAACGGCCTCTCATTGGCTAATTTTTTTTGTTACGTCATAATTAGTCAGACACTATTACTGTGTTCAGATATTACACATAGCCTAAAACCATCCAAGTTAAACTGAAGAAAACCCTAATTAAAAATTTGTTTTCGCGGATTTGTAATAAAGAATAACCTAAATTAGATTATACAGACTTTTCAACGACGGAGTTTGCCGAAATATTGGAGGAAACAACTGCCTACTATGATCTCAGTAATAATTCAGGCATTAATTTAGGCAATGAAGGAATTTGAAATTACTTAAAACTAGGATGTCAGCATTTATAAGAAGCAAAGGTCAAAAAGTCAGGCAGAAATACTTAAAAATATTACTAGCGCCTCTAGAGGCTTCTTGGGGCACTTGAGGTATAGGTACCCTACCCCAAAATAGGCATAAACCTTACCGGTACCTAATAAAAGCTGCCCAGTAATGGAAAACATATCGGTTGAATGGTTAGCGATATACTTTGGTAAGCACAGATAGACAGACAGACATCCTGTTACTTTTGAATAAGAATAAAAATTTACAGATGGTTATGGTATTTTCTTTTAATATAGTGTCCGTGAATCTCATACAGTTTTAAAGAGATAGAGCGATTTTGTTGTACAAAAATTCTTAAAGCTAATTCCTTCGAATTCAACTAGACTACGAACAAGAAATATCCACCTTTGCTGATGAAATCAAAATTGACACTACTGAAAAAATGTTTGAAATTGAAGAAAACAGCATTGATGACAACAAGAATGATGATATAAATATCAATATACCCGATGATTATGAATACTATGATACTAATTATGTTGATCAGCAAGTAGTAACCACAGAAAAACCAGTGATGGAGAAGTTTAATCCAATGAATGAGATATGTAATCAGTTTTCTGGATGCATTCTTTATATCAGGAACGTAGAAAATATTAACAATTATTTGGTAAAATGAACAGGGTAGGGATAGGTTACTAGATTAAACTAGTACCCAAAGTTTTACTTGTTTACTGATAAACTTTGGAAACTTTATCAAATGTCTTCTAGATAAGAATTGGTTAAGTAAGGTTTAGCTTAGGTTCTAAATCAGTTCAATAACGTAGAGTACCTCATCTTAAAATTTCTCAACCTGTTTTTGACTGCTAAAGAAGTTAGAGGAACAATAATTAATAACAAATATTTTCTATGATATCAGAGAGGATAAGTTTAAATCCCTGGAGGATGAAGAGAGGCTGCAGAGTTTAGTTTTATCAGAAACTATGTCACAACGTCGCAGTGGATATAATATAGGAATGGATAATTTTAAATTTGATCAAATCTATCGGTTGTGCCTTTAAATGCCCCTAGGGATACTTTTAAAAGTCCAATCGACACATTAAAACACCTTATACTCCCCCCCCCAAAAAAAAATGGAATAAAATAGATGTTTATTTAAAAATATTGGATGAAATTTTGCCACATGACATAACATAAAATTACTGGATGTATAAACGCCTCTTTTGGGTGTATCTATAACATTTACTTTAAGTATGATTGTTTGTTGTAATAACACAGGAATAAGGTATAGTCAACAAGAGAAATGGATCTAAATTAATGTTTGGGGGCAGATAAAAAGGTCACCAATTTTATTAAGTATTATCCCCCAACGACTGTTAAAAATCTCGTATAGGTTTAATTTATTGATTTCGTTGTTGGTATAAGCTGGTAATAAAACAGCGTACCTGGAAAATATGAATTTTTGAAGATAATCATTTTTTTGTATATCTTTATGTCCTGTTACTTTTAAAATTATCCATAAACCTAGGTGGATACCTCGTAAGCCGGGAAACTCTAGAAACCATTGATGTACCAGAAAATCTAATAGCTACAGTAACACTGGATACCTATGATCCCTACATCAAGCCAAGAATATTCCACTATAACCTGATGGAAACTGAACAATATTTGGAAAAATCCCGGGACGACCAAATACCAGCGGTCATCAATAAATTGGCCAAAAAGCTGGCGTGGAAAGAGGCGATTCTGGTCGTCTTTGAGATGGGCGATAATGTTAACAAAATATCGACAAGTTTGCTCAATAATATTGACGGAATTTGCTTTACTGGAGTTGTTAACTTGAAACTGAACTTTTTGGGTACCAAGGAGTTTGACCGGCTGGTGCATATATTCCGTGATGGGGGCACTAATTTGGTTATGCTAACAGAAACTACAGATCAAATCACCCGGTTGATCAATGCCGTTAATGTCCAGCTAAGCTCGTCAATCCCGCCGGCCAGCCCATCCAACGTTAACATCATGACCTGGTCCGCCCTGCAGACAGAGGATAGCCTGGCGGAAATGGCAGGAAACCTGCCCGCTAAGTTGAATATGATGACTGTGGCGGAGGCGGGCAGTGAGTGCGGATATTGTGAAAGCCGCGAAGAAACGCGGTTGGCCAAAGGAATCCGCAAAATTTCAGGGATGTTGTTTTTTAGGCCCAAAAAAATACAATTTTAACTTAAATTGCACTAATTTCAACTTGTATTGATTTCCAACTGTTAAATGCAGGTTTTACTTTTATAGAACGATTCCCATCCCCATACCTTTTCGGCAGTTTGAAGCATTTTTTTTTGCTGTGTTTTAAGTGTCGCAGAAAGAGTTTTATTGATTGAAGAAAACCATTTTGTCTCTTACTTTTCCTCAAGGGAAAATGTATTGAGCAAAACTAATTCCTAAAAAAGAATTAAAGTTTTGGCAACCATTTTTAATCAGTGCCATTATATTTATTGGCGGCAAAAATAACCGCCATCTTGTAACAGGAAGTCTAGAGCACCAGTTGAACAAGTACAGCCTAGATGTGTGCAGCGAAGCGCAGCTGCCACCAGAGAAATGTGTGGACAAGTTCAAGCTGCAGATAGGACAGCCGCTGGATGCACATAATTATAATATGTTGCAGCTTAACCCCAAGAGATTTATCAGCGACCAGGGAGGATACTTAGACATCCTGTTATATAAAGTAGTTAGGGCTTCTTGTCTGAAGCTTAAGATCTCTATAATTACAGGACCAATTAGTTTATTCTAGGTAAGCTTCACCTAGGTTCTTCGGTGGTTTTAGAATATTTTAATTCTAGATTTAATTCTTGGGATGATTTAAAGCTATTTTCCATCCCCTCTGCTCTCCCACCCTTTAAATGCATAGCTCCTAGATGCCAGGAACTAACCGCTACTTTATCTTAAAGAACAAAAATATACCATTTCTTAATTGGTATGACATAAAAACAGTTATTCTTATCAAAAACAGATTGAAACTTTGCTTTATAAAAAACACTTAGATATGTTTTTTTTTAACTTGAAAGCTGTAAGGACTTAAAGACAGACATAGTTAAAAGCAATGACAAAGTTCTTTCTTTAGCTCAAATAATTTGGATACTTTTGATAAACCTTGAATAGTTGGTCCAAACTATCACCGTCCCAAACTTCTCATTTAATAAATTTAATTTACAAAGAGTGTTTTGTTTATCATCATTGGGAATGTCAATTAATTTATAATTTACTAGCGGCTTCGCCCCTAGCCTCTAGGGGCTTTGCCCCAAGAGGTAATTAAAGAAAAAAAATAATTACCTATGGAGATGCCCCCACAAATTTTAAATAATTAAAAAAAATTAAGGTTTTTTTTTCATTTATGGGGGTTTGGGGATGTCCCACCCCCCAAGAAAATAGCCTAAAACCACCACAGGACCCGTATGTATATTCCCTGAAGAGTAGAATCTGATCGTTTCAGTGGTTACCGAGATCTTAAGGGACGGACAGACGGACAGACAGACAGACAGACAGACAGACGGACGGACAGACATCATTCTACTTTGTATTATAGATTGTCTTATCCCTTAATATCCCTGAGTATACTAAATAAGAAGCAAAAGAAATTTCGCTATTAAAAATCTAAGTATCTATCCTTATTAGGAAAGCATCTATATTATGTCTGGCGAATTTATTTCCGGTCAGCTGGTTATGTACGATATGACCCTTATGGGTAAGAAACACGAGGGGCTTGCGGCACTTTTGAATGATGAATTTGGATGTCTTAATTCTACTATTGACTATAGGTAACTGATAGATAGATAGATAGATAGACAGAAAGATAGATAGATAAATTGATAGATAGACAGACTAAGAGATAGAAATAGAGATAGATGGATTATCGTGAATGATAAATTTAGATGTCTTAATTCTACCATTGACTATAGGTAATTGATAGATAGATTAATGGGTAGATAGACAGACAGACTGAAATGTAAAAAAAAACAAAAAAAAACAGACAAATAAAAGACAGGCACATAGACAGACAGATATACAGTAAAATTGACAGACAAATAGAATACAGTGTAATAGAAAGACAGATATACAATAAAATTGACAGACAAATAGAAAGAAAGACAGACAGATAGATATACATAAAAATAGACATACAGACAGTTAGACAGACAGACATACATATAAATAGATAGAAAAACAAATAGACAGACAAATAAAATACAGAAAAATAAACAGATAAATATGAAAAAGAGATACAGACAAACAAACAGACAGACAGAAAGACAGACAAACAAAAAAAGAGACAGGTAGATAGATAGACCGGAAAAGACACAAACAGATAGATAGACAGGGAAAGAGACAGACAGATAGATAGACAGATAGATTTTAAATTGAAACCTAATGAGTAACTCATATTCATTTCGTTTATAGGTACGAGCAGTTGACGAGATCTATGGAGTCAAATTTGGAGTCACTATGGGGCAGCATCGCTATTGGAGTTTCTGCCTTTGGAATGCTTATTCTTATTATATCAGGTTGATAGATGGATAGATAGATAAAATATGTAAAGATACAGATAGATTTGCTATTTAAAATAAGTATAAGGATGAATACATTTAAATAACAGAGATAACAACATCCTTAAAAGCTAAGATCTGAAATCAAACGGTAGAACAAACGAACAAGAAAACTCGTAGAGTGTCAAAACTTAATGTGCAGAAAATTTCTTTAATAGTGAAAAAAAATTGCATATTAACTTGTTGCAAATTGCTTAAATAAGGATTCTGTTTAAGGACATGCTTACATTTTTAGACTTGATTATAGAGATGCTTCGCTTAAAAAATTGTATCTTGTTTGTCCTCAATTCTTAGTCGTTCCTAATTGTTAAAGGAATCATCTTCTGAAGTTTGAAATCAATAAGACACTTCAAACATACCTAAATGTAGAAAAGCTTTGCTTTCAAGAAGTAAAAAAAATATTCACCCAACCTCTCTTTTGAAAGGTTTCGAGATTTTTTCCTAAAATTTTTCAAAGATTTTTTTATAAAAGATAATTTTTCAGGAATCTACACTTTCATAAGCATGATGAACAAGAAACGCGTTGGGTTTGTTCGTGAATTTGAGACCCACCTACCCCTACATTACTTACTGCTGCTTGGTCTGCTACTGCTATTCTCTTCTTGTCTACCCTTCCTTCTTCCTCTAGGCATATTTCAGAATTTTTATATTAACGCAGAAAAAGGAAACACACAAAAAAATCAGTTTTTTAACGTATTTTTGTGCGCAATGCGATTTCTGCAATATCAATGATATATCAAAATATCTTTGTATCTGCAGCCTAAGATATCGCTAACCACTCGACTCGACTGATATGGTCTCCTTTACAGTAAAGTAAAGTAAGTCTAGTAAAGGTTTATAATTATTTTTTGGGGGGTTACCTCTCCCCCTCAAGTGCCCTTCGAGGCCTCTATGGACGAAGACGCTAATCATATTTAAAAAGTACTTAAACAATTCAGAAAATAATGTTAAAGATTATGAAATGTCATTAGGATCTTTAGCCTGTGCCTTAAGATTTGTTTTACCTGGCGTTTCTCTTTCCATTATTTTCTCAAGGTAAGGTTTATCTATCATTTCATCTGTCCTACTTTCTGCTTTATATTTATAGCCAGGAACGTCAAAGCTTTTTATTTTCAGGGGGGGGGGACAATTAAGGGGTTTCAAAGGTTTGAATGGTGTAATCTAATGTATTTTTAATAACTGATGGGGTAAAATGAGGGGTTTCAAAGTTTGAGGTGGGGGTGGGGGGCAAACGCCCCCTTACTCAAACCTTAGACGTCTTTGTTTTTATCTATCTCTTTAATTTTAAAGTATTACTTGTTTATTATTTATCAAATCTATTTATATACTTTTTTTCTTTTTATTTATTTTATTATTTTTCATAAAATGTTAGATAAATATTCAAACTATCAACCGAATAAATGGTTGATCTATTATCTACTACTTAAAAGTCTATCATTCCCTGAAGTATCGGTTTAATGAGCAATCAACTATTATTTTTATTTTAGTATGCTGGTCAGCCTGTTTTCATCTTGGCGTCGTACTGTGTACACAGTCAACAGTGAAGCTAAATCTTTGTGTATCTCCTGTTTCACTCTGGATCCAACTAAAGAAACATCGGGTGGACTTTTGATGGTTGCTCTACTGCTAGCTTCTGTACAGGTACAGATAGATAGATGGAATAATTAAAAGATAGTTAGGTAGATGGATTGAATTATTTATAAATGGATAAATAGAAAGTTTCACTATTGATCCTACTAAAGAAACTTGTGGTGGACTTTTGATGGTTGCCCTAATGCTAGCTTCTGTACAGGTAAAGATAGATACATAGGTAGATGGATAGAATGATATATAGATATAAACATAGATAAACAGATAGTTAGAATGATATGTAGATGGATAGATAGATAGCTTTACTCTTGGTCCTACTAAAGAAACTTCGGGTGGGCTTTTGATGGTTGCCCTACTTCTAGCCTCTGTACAGGTAAAGATAGATACATAGGTAGATGGATAGAATGATATATAGATGGATAGGTAGATAGTTTTACTCTTGATCTAACCAAAGAAACGGGTGGACTTTTGATGGTTGCCCTTCTGCTTGCATCTGTACAGGTATGGGTAGATAGAAAGATAGATAAATAATAGATAGATAGATAAAGAATGATATGTAGAAGGATAGATAGATAGTTTTACTATTGATCCTACTTTTGGTGAACTTTTTAAAGTTGCCCTTCTACTAGTTTCTGTACAGGTAGATATGTAGATAGATAAAATGATATATAGATGGATAGTTTTACACTTGATCCTACCAAAGAAATTTCGGGTGGACTTTTGATGCTTGCTCTTCTGCTACATTCTGTACAGGTAGTGATATATAGATAAACAGGTATATACATAGATAGATAGATAGATAGAAAGATATAATAAATGGATAAAAAGAAAGTTTTAAACTTGATCCTACAAAAGAAACTTCGGGTGGACTTTTGATGGTTGCTCTTCTGCTACATTATGTACAAGTAGAGCTCTACAGATAGAAAGATATATAGGGAGGAAGATATTTAATCTTACCTATAATTTATATACATACTATAATCATACTAATCAAAATTAAAGACATCCTTTATGGTTTCTGTAATTTTAGTTTTACTAAAATTGATTAATAATAGAATATTTGCAAAACAATATTTTAGATATTTTATTTGAATCTGTATTTAGATTGTGATAACAGCTGTAGTGATAAGCCTGAGTAATCCTGGACCCAACATGAACTCAAATAATTTGGAGTGCACTTTTGAATCTTCTCAGGTTAGTAGATAGATAGATGATTAGTTGATTGATTGATTGCACACACACTTCCCTTTAATAGAATAGAGACATTATGACCTATACTTTTAAATATCGTTATTTGAATTGTATTTAATTGTTTTTTGGATATTTTGCAATTGTTTAATTAAGTCAATAAACCCCAAAAACAACCTTCTAAGGACAAACATTTAGGATTTTTAGTCTTTTTATGAGAATATAGATATAATAAGATTTGAAAGATATGTATTCTAAAAACAATAATTTTTTTTAGGAATACGGAATCTTGGTCCATGCTTGGTTAATTGTTCTTTGCTTTGCCACTCTCACAATGTCATTGGCTTGTTTGAAATATTGCTCAACCAATAGAGATGCAAGGTTTGTATTCTTAATTCTTATTGGCTTGTTGCAATTTTTCTCAGCCAATAGAAATGCAAGATTTGTTTACTCCATTTTCATTGGCTAGTTTGAAATATTGTACAACCAATAGAGGCACAAAGTTTGTGTTTTTTAATTGTAATTTGCTTTATGGAGTATTGATTCTCCAATTCGATTGTAAGATTTGTATAATTGTAACACATTAGCTTGTTTGAAACATTGTCCAACCAATAAAGATGCTTGATTTGTAGGGGGAGAAAGTCACTCAAAAATCAGACACGTGACGTCATTTAAAAAAGGAAGATTAGAGAAGAACTGGCAAAGAAAAACCCTAAAAAGAGATGGATATTCCTCATTTTTATGACGTCAAGTGGCTGACTTTCTCCCCCTACCTTGGTTTGTATAAAAGAATCTCGTTGGCTTGTCTTATTTATTGTTTAACCATTAGAGCTGTAAGGTTTGTATTCTTGATTCTCATATAGTCGTGTTTGAAATAATTTCCAATCAATAGAGATTCAAGATTTAAAATTTTGATACTCATTTGCTTATTTAAAATATTGTTCTGCCAATAGGAATTTAAGCTTGCATTCTTCTAAATTATAATTAGCTTGTCTGAATTATTGGCTAACCAATTCTCAATAGAAGGTTTTAAGCCATTTAAAAGCTCAAATTCTAAAAACATTGCAAAACTCTTATTTTAGGTGGAGTTTATTGAGTTTAATTGGTCTTATCAGCATATGGGTAACTTGGGTTACTCTTCTTCAACTGCTAGACTCTAAAAACAGGTAACTAAAATTCAAACATGATAGTATTCCATGAGAGCGACACTTTTATATGTATATTATGGTTGGCTCTCATTAAAAAGAAGTGATAAAAAGGAGGTACTTGGGTTAATATAGGTTTAATAATACTTAATTTGTCTAATTTAAAAAAAATATTTAAGTTTGTATCACAATAGTTTGAAACAATTAGAACTATTCTTCAAATGCATAATTTTAATTTAGCAGTTATTCAATTCGATTTTAAAATTTTAGAAAAATATACTAAAAGAAAAAGAAATACATATTATATATTTGCCTTTTCAGGGAAGCTGTAACTGTAATGGCTTTAGTGGTTTCTGCACTAGTAATTCTACTCTGTGTTTATGCCAGGTATATTTTTTTCATAAATTTGTTTTATTATTCTAATATCTAGAAAAAATTTAGTTATTTTGATATTTAATATTTAACCTAATTTATTACCCAAATTTTTTTTATACTACAATTGCTAACGACAGAAATAGTTCTCTAGTTTAAGAAAAGTTTTAGTTTATTTTATATCTGAATTAAAGTCTTTGGATAGTTTTAGACTATTTTTTATTGCCCCTCCTTCGCTCTTTGAATACTCAGACCTTCAATGCTAGGAATACAATAACTAGTAACTAAATAAGACAAAATTAAAAAAATATGGCTACCAACCTAGCTTTTTAAATTTTTAACACCAATTTTCTGGTATGTTTATCAAATGCCTTTTTGAAGTCTAATATACATAAATAAATTAAATATTCGTATTGGAAGATTCATTTAGCTGTGCTACTTATCAGCAGTTAAGTTTTTTATATCTAAAATTCAATATTAATTTGTCAAAATTTATTTTAGAAAATTATACGAGTTTTCTGAGTTTGGTAAAAATACAAAACTGGAACTTATGTCAAATATATTGCTCAGGTATGTTTAGATTTTTAGAAAAGCCTAACTGACGGGCGGATAAAATCAATTCTAGGTTAGTTGCTCAAGGAACTACCAAGTAAATTATTTAATTGATGCTCATAGGTAATAGGCTCATCAGGTATAGGGAGTCTTGAAAGAAAAATTCAGCCGTCTATCTCGAATAGCATCCAAGAAATTCAAGTCTTCATTTAACAGTTTCTGACAGACAGCCGGACTGAAATTTCTAGTTACACAATAATGAACGACCGGACAGAAAATTTAAGAAGCTAACTAATGTAGCAACTTCTTAATTTAGCTGCTTTTTCAAAGAAGGCAGAAAATACGTTTTCTAACAAGCTAACTTGCTGTCGTTTATGAATATTAATATTATTATTTATTTTAGTGAATCTCCAAGTCAATCTCAAGCCACAAGCAGACAGTCCTTCCATACAAACAATAATAGTGTCAGTAGACAGTCCTTTCACAATAGCAGCAGTGTACTACCAGAGATTATAGGTAAGTCCTTCCATACAAACAATAATAGTGTCAGCAGACAGTCCTTTCATAATAGCAGCAGTGTTCTACCAGAGATTATAGGTAAGTCCTTCCATACAAATATAATAGTGTGAGCAGACAGTCCTTTCACAATAGCAGCAGTGTTCTACCAGAGATTATAGGTAATTATCTCAGCTTTTGATAGAGCTAGAGAACCTGAAATTGTTTGCTTATTTTCTAAGAATTAACCACAGCCAAAGCCATATTTTGCTTCCTTCGACCTTTTATTTTGCGACTATTTTAAATTTAAAAGATTGATTTACTAAGCCATAAAGATATTACAGAAAATGTTTATATTTAGGTTATATATTGTTTAAGTTTTCAAGATGTAAATTTACGGGGCTTTTCAAAACATTTTGATTAGACATGTAGACTTGTGAAATAAACTTAAGTCTCCAAGATAAAAATTGCTGTCACAGGGCCATTCAATATTGCCTGGAGACCTTAAGGATCAGGGCTTGTTTTTTATGTCTGTAAAGGAGAATGAAATCGATCATTCACTTACTTCCAATAATTGTTTCACTCGAATTCTGTGGAACGATGTTAATATTGAAACTTTTTTTTAGCCATGCCTGAATCTGAAGAAAACTCTATCTTGGGTGATAGTATCTACCATGCTGTAAATTTCCAGGTGATCTATTAAACTTTTTAGTTTTTATTAGGGTTGGGGCGGATACTTTCTTGGCCGGATACTTGATACCGGATATCCGGCTGATTTTTAATGTTATATATCCGGTGTCTTGGAGTATATCTGGCCGACGCCGGATATCCGCTCAGATATCCTGTATTCGGATAGTTTCAATATCCGATATCCGGCCGGATATCCGGCCCAACCCTAGTTTTTATCTTATCCTTTGTCCTATTACATAAAGAAAATATTTTGTCTATTGGGTAAGATCTCACCAACCGCTTGACCGATATGTCTCTCCTTTTGATGGAGAAGGAGTTTTTAATGCTAGGTTAGAATATCATCACCCTACTAGCTAAGATATATCGCCCTCAGAGGCTTCATGGAGGGAGTTGCTACTGTTTTTTAAGAAAAAATAATTACAAATGTAATTCTATTTCTATTATTATTTTAGGGTGAAAGATCTGCTCCGTTGGATTTGAACATGTTTGAGGCAGCTGAGAGGGATCCGGAGCCGGAAACAGAAAACTATATTCCAGGTATAAAATGGCTAAAATAATAATACCCCACATCTACCTGCTTCACCCCATCCCCTCCCCTCCAACAGAATGAACGAACTAAGCAATAAATGAGGTCTATATCACCACCGATCCGCTTTTATGATTATACATTTTGATATTCATAGTAAACTGGATATAT
>LS050449.1:349-11285 GCA_900241095.1 Acartia tonsa | reverse complement strand
AAATCGATAGGACAATTCTAACATGCCTAAATTAACGAATAAAAGCTATCTATCTCGGACGGACGGACGGACCTACCCTAATTATAGAAAAGATTCGCTTTTAAAAATCATTAGATAATACCCGCGGAAAGCTGTCTTTAATACAATGCAATAGATAACTAATATTGTTTTGACTTTCTAATATATATTTTGATTGTTGCTCTATGTTGAGTGTTGACCCTATAACAATAATTATGACCTCACCCACGTAATTCTATATTATTATTAAAAGCGAAACATTCATATAACTAGATGTGTCTGTCTGTATGTCTGTACGTTCATATATGCATATTTTCTAAGAATTAATTTTGAAACGAGGAAGCACGATAAATTTTTTATGTAATAAGTTTCCTATATATCATTTTTGAAATGACGATTACAGGCACGACTAGGCAAAATGGGAGCATCTTTGTGTTTTATCCTAACATCTTTAAACAAAACAATCATACATTTTGACCAATTTCAAGTTTTTAAACATTGAGAGCACTTTGACTCTGTCTATATGTAATTGTTCATGTTCGTTTTTCCTTTTTACCTATTTGGTAAATTTCGCTTTTATAGTGTAGTCATCCTTGTTATTTGCAATTCCTAAAAAAAATTTGTTTAATTTCATAACAGCATGATTTATTTGTAAGATTAACAGTTTTGGATTGTAACTGTTAAACCTAAGAAACTATAATTATTGATCTACTTATATTAACAGTTATATTGACTACTGAATTGCAATTAAATTGGTATATTTGGACAATTTAGGTGTCTTTGCATGAGAATTATTCATTTATAAAAGTAACAGGATCTGTATTTGTCTGTCTGTGTTTACCGAAGAATTATACCGCTTAACCGATATGGTTTTACTTCACAGTGTAGCTTTTAACTTGACTAATACTTTCCTGAAAAGAGAGGAAAGAAAGCTCTAGCCGTTTAAGATATCTATACACACGTACAAACATACAAATTACTACTTAAAGATTTGTGGCATCTAACAAGGAAAATTATTTTTAAAATTTGGATCGAATAAAGCGAGACATAGAAAGTTTAACTTTATATTTATTCAATCAGTTTTATAAATCGTTTTTAAGACCCTACAAAAAAATACACAAATACCCTATTTTGATTGTATTTGTTTCAACTATCTAATAGTTATTTATTCGCATCGTTTATATAACTTTCCGCGAATATTTAAATTAAAATTATATGATTAAATCAGTTTTGTTATTCCCTAGGTCTGAGGTTACAAAATTTATATTAATTTTATTATTATTATTTCAATATTCGGGGAAAATTTTTGTAATACAATGCTATAAATTATTTTTCATTATGGCTACGAACCGGTTATAATCCAGTGGATATTAATCTGTTTCGAAGCCATACTAGAAAAAAATTCCGGAATGGTTGGAATTGGCCTAATTTACTCACCTAATAATTTTTATTCTATCGTATAGGTCAAAATATAAGATACAATAACTCGTGGTGTTCCTTTATTTCCGTATTAAATTGCATGCACAGTGTTCCATATTCGCAAATTTTTCAGGTACAAACAAGTTTTTATATAAAAAAAGTACTCAAAATTGTTAAAGCAACAAATGAAAGATCGTATTTTTAATACATTGAGTAGGTGTATTTTCAATTCTTATAGAAAAGTAACAGGATGTCTCTATATCTGTCTGTCTTTGTGTATTTGGCTTTAAAACTCCCTAGCCATTATACAGAAATGGTTTTCCTTTACAGGGAAGCTTCTAAAAGACTCAAGGATGATTTATATTCATTTTGGGCGAGGGTACCTCCACCACCCAAAGAGAAATCGCCCCTGAAAAAAAAACTTGACTTCTATCTTTTTATTTTTTTAACTAAAATGGAAAGTGCCTCTAGGGGCGTAAATACATTTGAAGCAAATTTGCAGGTGGATGTATTCTTTGATAATGAAAGCTCGACGCAGTTTTTGCTTTAGTAAGAATATGCGATTTCAGATTATTTTACAAATTGTTATTTGCGTGGAATGAAGGCACACCAAATCTTGTTACCTCAATAATATGAGATCATACTTCCTGCGGTGATTAATAATTTCTTCAATTGTTAAAATTGATACATTTTACAGAGTTGGGGAGGGGTCAATGCTGAAGTTTCTCTACACCCATAAAAAAAAATATTTTATTGCACTTGAGTTAGTGGAAATCTTTATCCTCCATTATCATATCTCTGTGTCCCTGCGAGTTCAAATTTAAAATAACATCACAATACTTTATTTAAAACAAAATCAAGTAAAGGCTTAAAGAGAAAAAACACATATAAATATAAAGTTTTCCCAGTAAAAAAAATTGTTATTAAACTATCGGTATATACATATTATGTTAGCTATGAACACTGTATTAAAGTCCTATGGTCGTCGTAAAATGTCCGATTTTTTAAAAAACAGCATGTTGATAATATTATGTCAGTCACGACATGTTCATTGTCAGGAATCTAAAGGGATACGACAATGACCGATAAATTGATGTGTATCTCCAATATATACACAAAATTACCCCTTCTGTAGATTAAAACTAGTGGTTGAAACTTTTGGGCACCCACCTTAATGTACCAACATTGAACATCAAATTTCAATAAAAGTCCCCAAAGCTATTAAGCCAAATAATAAGAAAACTTATTATAAAACTTTGGGAACTAGTGTAATAAACAGCAAATTGACCCTTTCCTTCCTGGTTCATTATGTAAAAGTGGTTTCATAATGTTGGGTCAGTTCAACGCACAGAAAAATTGCCTAAAATTACATTTTAATTACAAATTACTTTACAGTTAGGAAAAATCTTCATGCCAATAATATATGTTTCATGTATTAGAGAGGGAGGGGACAATGCAGGTAAAGACAATTTACAACCCTACTAGTTTTAGTTTTAGTCAAGAGCAGATCTTAATGGACAGACACAAAAATCATAATTATCATGATAAATTTGCTGTATAAGTGATATTACTGTAGTGCAGTTTATTGTTGTTTTTCAAAGAATATGGAAGTATGAAATGCCCTACATGGAACTTACACTTTAGAAAATCGATTGTAAAACTAATTAAGAATATGTATATCATGTAAATAATTGTAACGCATATTGACCTAAGCTAAGTATAACTAATTAGGGAAATATGAAAATTGTAAACAAATTACTTGGGCATGTAAATTTCTAATTACTCGTAGTACATTTAAGATACACGAGCTTAAACATTAAAACATGCTTTTGTAATAAAGTTATAAGATGAAAAAAAATATTTTTAAAAACAAAGCTTTTCTATTTTTAGGGACGGTCCATTGTACGTCTGTTCATACCGGATAGCTCTTATCGCTTATCTAAGAATGTAAAAATCACCATATCGTTAAACTATGTAAGATGATCCCTGTAATAGTTAGGTTCAATTAAGAAAGGGAAACATCTCTATAATCATTACCAAAAGTAATTAAATCTATTTTTTTACTTGCTGATCTTTATTCTCCTTATCCTTTTTATAACCCTCTTCAAAAGATTTTTTGATTCACGGTATGATTAGTCCAAAGTTGTAGAAGAAGCATTTTTATAATCAGATCTGAAATTCTGATTTTTAAATGACCGTTCTTATGAGATCTTGAGCATTTATTTCCTTGGACATAAAATATTCATTTACATCTATAATGCAAAGTAGTACGATGTCTGTTCTATCCGTCCTTAGGTGGTTTTTAGCTATTTTCTTAGGGGGAGTGAGACACAAAAAAACCTGCCCCCTCCCCAAAAAAAAAAAAAGAAGACCCCAGCGACTAGTGTTATATAAACTGTTAATGTATACCTTATTTATCTATCTATATATACAGTATGACCCTTGAAAAAGTATCTTTTAGGGTATACAGCCCTTATTTCTTAATGTATCATAAAAAGTAGCATATGTCCTTGTTCTCTGTACATTTCTACACAAATATATATAAAAATTTTAATTTTACCTCCATTAACACCGGAGATTTTTAGAGCTAAAGTTTTGAAAAATCTCCAGTGTTAATGGAGGTAAAATTAATTTTTTTTATATATGCTTGTGTGGAAATGTACAGAGAACACGGATATATGCTATTTTTGATGATACATTATGAAATAAGGACTGTATACCCTAAAAGATACTTTTTCGAGGGTCATACTGTATAATCTTTGCTTTTTGCTTTTCTTTTCATGATTATGCGGCCTTGACTCTAAACAGGACATTTGTATTTCTTTGCAAACAAAGAAATGCCAGTCAGACAAACACATTATTGATTGAAAAAAACTAGGATTTATAGGGTATAGGCATTCTCTAAATTCAGTTAAGCACAAAAAAAACAGACATTTTATTTCCACAAAATGAAGAATTAATTGTATAAATGGATTTATTAATACTTGAATGTTACACCAGAATTTATGTTCTCTAATAAAATGAATCTTGCAGCGGGCTAAAATAGCGGTACCAATATATATACACTTTTCCCCACCCCCTCCTACTGGATGAACGAACTGACCAATAAATGAGTTACATGTTGGCAACCTAAATTGACGCCAATTTTTCCCATGTCATAATATCCACATATTATATATATCCATTATTGTTTATAAATTCCTATTGCATTGATTGGAAAAAGAAGAATATTGAAAACATTGGTGGTGCTCCATATTTCTCTGTGGAACAAAAACTCGATCAACAGCCGCAAATTACAGAACAGGGCAACTAAATCAATCAATAAATAATATTAAAAATATAATGAATCCTTGGATAAACGGAAAGTGTCATGTGTGACGTGATAGAAATACGTCTAAAAAGGAGGGATGAGAGGAGAAGTGAGAAAGGAAACCGTATTTTTATGACGTCACACATGACACTTTCTTTATCTCCTAAACCCTCCACAAAAGTAACAGGATGTCTGTGTCTGTCTGTCTGTACTAATCTTGCTAACTGCTGAACCGATATGGTTCGCCTTTACAAAGTAGCTTCTCATAGATTTTAAAACTTTTTTGACGACAACTTTTTGTACGACATTATTATCCTATTCATCTGATTTTTGGACTAATGTTTCCTAGGACAACAAAGTACAATATCATAAGCGATGCATCTCTATAATCAAATCCTTATAATGTATTTCCTTTTACTGTATCCTTTATTTAATTAATTTTGCAACAAATTTATGTACAATATTGTTTAGTTCTGACACTCTACAAAAGTTATTTTTCGTTTATCCTTGCTTCTTATTTTATGGATGTTGTCATCCATGTTTTTTTTTGAAAATTGAAAAATATAATCAAATGCTTTGCAGAAGTCAAAAGAACACAAATACATACGAAATTTATAAATCAGACAGACAAACGTATTCTTACACCTAAAGAAGGTGAACTATTTCGCAATCTGAACAAAATCTAATAAAAATATATTCCAAAAAAAAATTTTAATTCAGGATGTATTTTTTTAGAGGACATAAATACATTTTAAGATTTGAAAATAGGGTTTCTTTGCTTAAAACATTGTACAATATCGTACCTAATCATTCTGATAATCATAAAAAGAAAAGTTTTTGTCCAAATGGCTAGAAAAAATATTCATGTTGAACGTACATACTTTCTGATCTTAGCATTTTAACGCTTTCTAAATCGTACCTTATTGCTACAAGAATCATCATGTAATGTTTTAAATTTTAAAAGAATCACTGTAACATAGCTAAAATTATTAGTTAACTTGATAAGGACTACGGACGGCCGTATCGACCCATGAAGTATAAAAGGTTCACATTTAGTAAAACTTCAAACGATGGATTAAATACATAAAATTTGATCATACCAAGAACGAACAAAACCGCAAGCGTTCCAAATATCCAGGCCAAATAGAACATTGAGGAATTACACCACCAATTTTAATCCTTTACATCTCACATTTTAGCATTATTCAATACTTTACATTGTTCTTCTGTAAACAATCAGAGTAAACAGGGATGACAACATCCATAAAAGCGAATCAATGAAACGGTAAGATAAACAAACACTAACACTTGTAGAGTGTCAAAACTGAATAACCAGAATAGAAATTATAACAGTCAAAGCAAAATTATCAAAATCAGATCAATCGGAATATACATATATCAGATGAAAATTTGTTGTTAAAAAGTCAAAAATCAACATGTTTAAAATGGACGTACGGAAATTCTGGTTACGATTATACAGTTACTATGCTTTCTAACTACTACAGGAATTACCATGCAAAGTTTGAATTCGATAGGATAATTCTAAGTTTCGCTTTTAAAAATATTTCAGTTGCAATTTTTATAAGTGTTTATGTCCTTCGGCTTGTCTTTCCATTGTTTTTTAAAAGCGAAGCTTTTCTATAATTAGGGTCGGTCCGTCCGTACGTCCGTCCGTCCGTCACAGAGAGATAGCTTTTATTCGTTAATTTAGGTATGTTAGAATTGTCCCATCGATTTAAAACTTTGCATGATGATTCCTGTAGTAGAAAGCGTAGCAACTCTATAATCATTACTAAAATGTCTGTACGTACATATTAAACATATTGATGTTAAACTTTTTAAATATGTGATAAAATTATCCGATTAATTTGATTTTTGGAATACTGATTCCTAGGACAACAAAGTACAATGTTATAAGCGAAACATCTCTATAATCAAGTCCCAAAAACGTAAGTATGCCCTTAAACATTATCCTGTATTTAAGCTGTTTTTCAACTAATTTAATTAATATATAATTTATGCTCTGATTTTTCAGTTCTGACACACTACAAGTATAAACGTTCCTTTGTCCTTATGTTTCAGAGCTTCGCTTTTATGGATGTTGTCATCCTTGTTAATTGAGTTTTGAAATATTATATCTGCGCTACTTACGATCATCATTGTCCGTGTTTGTAATATGTAAATGTGGCTAAACTAAATGGAATATTCAACACTAAGAGAAGAAAAGGTGTTTATACGTTCACACAGCAGATGAGTAGTCAAGTAGCTAATTTGCAGTGAGGAACATTTGATTATGTTATTAGTCCCCAAAGTTTTATTTTAACACTTTCTTTTTCGATGGCTTAACAACTTTGGGGACTTCTATTGTATTTGAAAGGTTGGTTCATTTAGTTATGTGTCCAAAACTTCAATCACTAATTTGAATCCGCAAATGGGTAATTCTGTGTATCATAATCAAGGGTGTACTTAAATTAATCAGCCATTATCAAATCCCTTCAGTTTTCTGATAAAAAAAGCCTGATATTAATATGTAAATTTAGAAAATCGCTAATTAAAAAAAACAGTTTTATTCTTGTTTATAAACACACCCTGGGAAGCTTATAAGTTTAAGTTTAATATTGTCTAGATTTAGTTGAAACTTTAACATATCTAATTACATTCATATTATATTTTTAACCGGGAACAAACTGAAGCCGTGAAGAAAATCTAGTTTTTGTATTGTTTCGCAAACAAGAATGCAACATCCATAAGCAGCGAAGCACTAAAAAAAGTTATATCCAATATGTGCATTGGTCATACAAAAGGAGAGGGGAAAAAAGGGAGGAAGAAATGGAATGAAAAGAAAGTATAGAAATGTTACATGACCGACAGAATAATTGAACGTGTAGCAAAATTCTGTATGATAATTATTCTAAGAAATTGCCGTCTATCTTAAATAGGAGCGAAAATAATCACTTTATTAAAAAAATAGTAACATTTTATTTTTATCTTTAATCATGACGCAGTTTTGGTTGAAACTTTAACCCAAAACTTTCCAAAAAAACTTGCAATTTTTGTATCTATCTATTCTGATTACATCTGAGTATTTCAGTTTTGTACGTGGTATTATTTGGCTTTATAAAGATTTAAATTTTAAACATATTCCCCTCCCGAAATTAAATGGTCTGAGGATTGAGAGAGGTGTTTTGGAAAACCTACATATCATATTTGATTTTATAAGAAGCGAAGCTTCTCTTTAATAAGTGGTTTATCAATTAACGTACCATAGACCGGCATACTTAGGGCAGGAGAGTAAATTGGTAAAGTAATTATGTTGGAAGTCAAAGTATTGTAACACGATCTCTCATTCGTTAGAATACTTTGGGGTCTTTTACTAAATCCTACAAGCCTTAGGTGTATAACCTTTTCCACCAAAAATTTTACTCTCAAGAAGAGGTAATTATAATTACATTACATCAATTTAACGTCTAATGTCTTAACATTATTTATAGGTAGAACGCATGTTTAGTAAAAGAGACAAAAAAATATAATGACACTTATAGGGTAGCTTCAATACTAAAATTATCAACTGTCTACGTAATTGAAATTTTTTTTTGCTAGGAAAAAGGAACACTGTTTAAAAATAAATTGTAAGAAAGAGATGGGGTGAATTTCCTTATAAATATTTAATAATGCAAACAGAGAATAGATAGATAGATCCTGATCATGTATGATTCTGTATAGAATGAAACCAGCAACTAAGGAAATCACATCTCTTATACATTACGAAAAGACTGACGCATGAACGGAACGTTGGTTTTGCAAACAGATATTAAATTAAAGAGTAACTTTGCTACTAATAACTAAGGATGACAACACAAGCGAAGCACAAAAAAATCCTGGATTGACACAACATTAATTATCATTAAAATGTTCAGTGAGAAAAAGAAAGAGAAAGAAAAATTAATGGTATTAGTAATAATAAAAACACGAAACCTGCGAAAAATTATTCATATGTCTACGCTTAAAATCAGTCAGACAGCCATGGGTGTTATATACTTAAAAATGCTCCATAATGCTGTTGACTGTTGTCAAGAAAAATCAGATGTCTAGCTTTAACAGCGACTGAGTTAAAATTCAATTTCTTCTATTTCAGACTGATGGATGGAAGGACATACATAGTGAATTATAGAGTAACTTAGCTACTAAAAACACAGAAGGTTAAATGTAAAACCAATATCGAAATTGAATGTTGTCAGATGGGGCAATTTTTATAAAAATAAAGCTTCTCTTCAAGCCATTTGTGACTGTATGTTTGTCTAGCTTATTGTTTCTTTTTCTTGAATATTTAATATACCCTCTCCCTTCTAAATAAATATAGTATCATATAAAGAGATAATACAATTTTGTCGCTCGCTTTTAACGCAATCTAACACCTCTCCCCCTCCGATTTAAATTTTATCAATTCCGAGAGCAACCAGAAACTGATTGTCAAAGGCATTGGGAAAGTCAAACTGACATTAAATAATATATTGTAAAGTCACGAAACCTTTACAAATAATCGTATAGCCTTTCTGCAAACTGGTATAGGGTATAACCAACAAGCAAAATAAATCTACAATAATATTTGGGGAGCAGATGAAAGGTCGTCAGTTTTAATAAGTATTGCCCTTTTCATAGTAAATTAATAAATACATATAAGTTTTATATCATTTATTAATTATTACATAATACATATAATTTTTTTTAAAATTTAAGTAAAAATATAAAAACTTATACATTATTTGTTATAAAATATCTAATGTATGGCAAATCTAAATATTGATTATCTTTGAAAAGGCAAGATAAGTTTTCATTTTTGTACATTTTAAAATATAAAATATTAGTTAAATTATAAAAAAAATACATACAATAAATGGAAAATTTTAAAATTAAGTTAAGAAAACAGTCAAATATTTTAAGTTCAAATTTTTTAAAATTATACATTTTTAGAAATACACAAAATTTTGAAATAAAGTCTTTTTTATATTTCATTAATATAAAAGAAACAAGGATAGTTCAATTCAAGATTAACTGAGCTCTTCTTTATAAATTAGAAGATTTTTATTTTGCATTCGCAAGATTAATTTAATCTCCATTGACTTATCCTTTTAATAAACTAAATTTTACTTTAAATATAAAAAGTTGTCAAAATAAAATAAAATTAGATCGTTATGAAAACTATTTAACAATTACATTTCTTTAAGAATAACAGGTTTAATACACATTAATTATTTAAATCTATCTTTTGATAGCATCCATAAACTTTAATATTATGCATTGACAAAATATCTTTTTTAGTTTTAAACTTCATAAAAACTCTTATCATGTTTTAATTCGTTGATTTGAATCAATAATAAATCTAAAATTCTTATTTTTGCAATATTTTGACTTCAATATAAACTCTAACATATAAATTTAAGTAATCATACATTTTAAAGATCATAAATTTTTTCAATACTCTTTTGATATCTCTTGGTGATGTACTGACGCTTCACTTTTAGGGTGGGTCCTAACTCACCCCCGGGAACTGAAAAATCCTGAAAAAGGGGGTGAATATGTTAATAAAAATTAATATTAGTTACAATTACTCTACAAGTCTAGTTATGAGTTTTAGATAAATAAATCTAATTTTTTTGCCATCTAAGCACAGAAAATAAAAAGTAAAGTGTGGGGCATAAACTCCTTTTTACTTTTAAGTAGGTGGAAGGGTACCTTTTTTGCATAATTTTGCAGAGGGGGAATAAAAAGTTTCTAAAATCATTCTGGCCTATCTTAAAAATCCTTCAGTCTGTCATTGTATGTTGTTTTTACACTTATGATATCTTTATATCAGACATATATGTGCTTTATTGACAACTAGCGGCTACGCCCCTAGAGGCATCTATTGGCATTTAAATGTTTTTTTTATTTTAAATATTTAATTTGAGAAATAATTTGTCTATGTTATAATCAGCTGTTAAATACAATCATGTTTCTACGAAGCGCCTCTACGCTAGCGACACTATGCGGCGGGAATATTAAATTTTTTTTGATTTTATTGTGATTTCTCTTGGGAGGGTGGTGGTACCCTCCCCCAAAATAGTTATAAACTTTCCCGGGACCTATGAGAAGCTACCCTGTTAAGGAGAACCCGATCGGTTCAGCGGTTAGCGAGATCCTTCGGTACAA
>LS050447.1:14181-42541 GCA_900241095.1 Acartia tonsa | reverse complement strand
CTGCGTAGACGCATGAATTTAACAATTGATAACATAGACAAGTTATTTCTCAAATTAGATATTTAAAATAAAAAAAAAAACATTTAAAGGCCACTAGAGGCCTCTAGGGGCGTAGCCGCTAGTTTTCATATATAGCAATGAGATACAACAACAAGAGGTTTTATGTTTCCACTTTCTTATACCAGATGGGTAATTAATTAACAGATGTCAATCCAGCTTTCCTAACTTTTTATACCTATCTCTCGCCCGAGTATGGCAGATGTATAATTTTAATTTACCTAACTTTAGCATGTCGGTGGAATTTAAATCACTATTTCTTTGTGATAATATAGATAAACTAGAGTTGATGCCTTTCCTACAGAAACACTGACCTCAATGTATAATAATATATTTAGTTTTGTTGGATTTGGTGAAGAAAACCTGGAGCCTGCTCCTCCCCTTGGATTCAATCTTACATTTATGTGTCCAGAAGGTTAATAATTTGTATTAATTAATAATTACTTATAAAAAAGAGGCAGGATGTTTTTCTACATATTCTAAAGATATTGAATTTTTACAGTGAAGCTCCCTATGGACTTTGGCAAGGTTTTTATTTTTGGGGAGGTTACCCGCCTCCAAATAAAATTCTATATTCTTTTTATTTACAATAAAGTGTTGTAAAATGCTAAAAAGACTTTTAGGAGCATATAAATTAGTTTTAGTTATAAATTATTTGGTTTAAATTAGATGATTTTTAATTATTTGTTAAATTTAAATTAAGTAAAAAAGTGTTTATTAAATTTTAGATTTTATCTGATCTCTTAATTTTGCCAGCAACAATAATGCTTTACCATGGCTGTAAAGAACAATACTAACTCAAATCTTCATACTTGATCTCTAAATAATTCAATTTTTTAGGAAAGGTTTTTGATCATGATTGGCTCGCCACACCATTTGTATTAATGACATGTCAGGTTTGTAGAACAGCTTCTTCAAGATTAAAATAATGCTTTATTATGTTATATTAGTAGCAAAGCTACTCCATAAGTGTTTTGTCTTTTTCATCTTTTGGTGATGCTAAGGTGAGCTGATTTTTATTTGTAGTGCAATAATTATTTGATTTTCATTTTCCCATCACTTTACTGGTTTCTGGAAACAACTAATATTATACATATACATATATTCGATATTTCAGGATACTGGAACTTTTGATGAACCTGATTGGGATATTTATTCTTGTGTTCAACGTAAGTATTCATATTAATCATTATTGGCAGGGAAGTTACTCTATAATTTTTGTTTGTTTGTCTGGAGTTTTCTCAGATGCTATTGAAGATAGAAGGTTATTTTTTGCGAACCTTTCCTTAACCAATGGGCATCTATTATTTAGCTCCTGTATCCGTCCATTTGGTGAAGATGTGATTTCTGCAAGGGAAATGTTATTTGCACGTCTTTCTGCCATTAACCCTTTGTGAAGTTAGAACCTATTAATGAACTGATATTTTCTTAATCAAAGAAGGATGTCTGAAAATTCAAGTGAGAAATGGAAAAGTCACATTTCATTTTGTCATTCTGTTTTTAATATTCTTGACTGTTTTAACAAAATAATGAACTATACAATTCTTATTTTACATTTAGTAGTTTTCTCTTTTTTATTCTACATTGTTTTTCTATTAATAAGCAGTTGTTTTGTTTAGATTAGTTATAAATTTAAAATAGTAGATTCCTAGATAACTAATAATTACATTCAGACTTTCTTCATTTCTTTAATTTCTAAATTTATTTCAGCTACAACTACTGAATGCTTTGACTGTACAAGTTAGTATTAAATTTTATTAGATTTTAATTTCATATATTAAATTATATTATTACTAAAATAGAGCGAAACCTTTTTAAATAAAGCATTTATTAAGTAAATTTACTTAATAAATTTATATCATGATTTTATGTTTATTGTGTTATCAATTCATCTGTGAAAAATTATATAATTATTGAATTATTTGTCCTCTCTCTTCCTTGTTATCCCATTAATTGATTGATTTCGAACCTAGTAATAGTGTCTGACTGATTATGACGTAAGAAAAAAAATTAGCCAATGAGAGGCCACTATAAATTTTACCATTGGTCAATAATGACCTCTCATTGGCTAATTTTTTTTTCTTATGTCATAATCAGTCAGACACTATTACTGGGTTCATTAATTTCTAATTAAGAGCACCTTGACTTTATCATGGTATTTGATAATGTTTTGATTAAAAGTATTAGAGATAATCTGGAGAAAAAACTTTCTTATATTAGCCAATAGGAAAACAGTTGGGAACAACAACCAGCTATTTTTTTTTTGGTTAGAAATTTTAGAGTTTGGTGAGAAAAAGTATTTTTTTTTAATTTCATTCGCATAATGAATAGTCACATTTCTAAGGATAAAGCTTTGCTTGATTAAATTATATCATTTAAAATTTCTCTGCTGTGAAGTCACCTGTGAATAGTTCAATTTCTTAGGATAAAGTTAGTTTTCGTGAAATCATAATTACAAATAATCGTATTTGAAAAAATAAATTAAGGTTTTTTTCTGCTATTCTTTTCCTTTTCAAGTTTAACGGATTATGTGGTCATTTTGAACATTTAGATATACTTATCTATTATCGTGTACGAATTGTTAAAAATTTGTAGCCTCTCATTTCTCCAGGTACAGATGTAAAATTGTTGTGGTCCATTTATTAAATTACTGTATCATCCTTGATTATTGTATTTGTGATTTTAATGATTTGAATTGATTAATTGTTATAGTAAATTAATATAAGATTTTTTATTTATTTTTTACTTAATAAATAATGTGAAAAATTTGTATTTATTCTAAATAAACACTTAAATAACTACTAATGTACTAGTACAAAATGAAAAAAATTATAAATCAAATTTTGATGAATGTTCTACACATCCATTAAGCTTTTTTATATGTCATTAAGCTTTAAATAAATCCTCTATTATTCACAGTGGTATAATAACGGAAATAATTAAACACTATTTCTATATTTTTTAAGGATGACAATATGCAAAAGTAGGAATGAAGTCAAATTTTATGAAACATTTGATGTGTATGAGTTAATTAAAACCCTTTTTTTTTAAATTGCAGCTAGTCAAAAGTATGAGCATTCTGTAGATATGCAAATTTCATGTCTAACATAGGCAAAGTATACTACAGATTAGATGTTCTTTTGTCCTGGAAATCTTCACAAAAAAATATATCAGTCAAAATTTCTCAAATAAAAGCTCCTGTCTTGGAGGGATGTAAATTTTGAAAAATATCTGAAATGATTCTAATCCTATCATTTAGAGTATCAAGGTTTTTTTGCCCTATTCTAACCATTTTATGGTTACTTTGTTTTTCTTTCTTCTAAAACTTGCTCTTTTTTAACTATAAAGATTAGGATAAAATATTCCCTACACCAATGTTGGTGAAAGTCCAGTTTTCTCTTTTATTTATCAAAACAGAGGTTTTTTTCTAACTTCCTTTTATAATTCACTGTTTGTTGATGTTTGAGTAATTGTTACTTGGCTTTATCATTATATTGTCTGTATATTGTCTTCATAGATACCCAGCTAACCTTTTCTACTGTTATTATATCAACATAAAACTACAATCATGTTGACATAACATTAAATAAAAGCGTTATATAGATTATTCTTCATAATATTAATTAAATAATGTTGGTTACATGGTCGAGGTATATACATATTAAATAGCTCATATAATGGCATTCCGAAAATATATCAACAACGACCACTTATAAAAATGACTATCGCACCCAAAGCTTGTGGGTTTATCAGGGTATTTTGCTAGCGTCATCAATATGGTGTTTGTGTGTGTTTTTGTATATCTATGCTTGTATACAAATTGTTTTTCGGATCATTAGGTTTATTAACATATATTAACAGCTAAACTGAGTTTTCTAGTAATCAAAAAAAATAATTATTAATAAGTATACTTAAGTATCCATTATTGTAAGTCCTTTTTAGTTACTTTAAAAAAAACATTTTTCCAGCAGCTGTAATTTTTTTCAGATTCTCTTAATTATGGGGTACATTTATGCATTAAGCCATTCATTTTTAAAAAAAGAATTATATACTATATTATCTCATCCTGTTCTCATCCTATACAAACTGGCCGCAATTTTAAACTTTTTCTAACAGTTTTTCCAAACAAATGGCAAAGGTTTCACTAGATAGAATATTTCTTTATGATGTAACTATATGTGAATCAAAAATGCCTGAAAAAAAGTTTGAAAAAATATGAAAAAGTAATGTCCCATGAGGTAATCGAGAGTTTGGAATTGTTATAATAGCTTTAGGGGTGTTTATCAGTTAATTAATTTTTAAGTGCACCAAATACAGCCCTATTTACAATGAAATGTGATTTCAACATTTATCACTTTCAGAACGTTTTGTATGTTCGACCTCCTAATATAATAAGTAAAACATTCTTAAGCCTAATAAACCTTACTACAGACATTTTTTGCTATTAAGTAGGTAAATAATCATGAAGCTTCAATAATCTAGACACTAGAATATCATTATGAACCCACAAATACCCATCATAATGTACCATATCTAAACAATTAACTTGAAACCAATATTTAGCCTTAAGGTTATCATTTCAGTTCATGAATAGATGCCAAACGAATACCGTCCTTTAAATTTAAAATCTATGCTTAGTTTCTAAAATTATAACTTACAGAAAAGAGAAATATTCCTATAAAACTAATTTTCAAAAATAATTTAATTAAGGAATTTTCAAGTCGCGATAACTTTATCAAATGTTTTTCAATTTAGAGTAATCTAAAAACTTTTCTTATTTAGTTCACTTGGTTAGAATATTCTTAAAAGTAATATTTGCTTTTCATGACTTGTTCGTCAACACTTTTAAGATAAGCAAAATGTAAACTATAAATCATTATAATTCTACTAAACTGATCTAACAGTAAAAAGATTTTACATTTCTAATTCAGAATCTTTGTAATGAATCTTTAAAATGTCAATATTGTTGATTTTCGTGATTATTCCTTGCATAATATGCACAACAGTAATAACAGAAAGTCCCACAACAACAACTGCTACTACCTCTACAACAAGTAGCGCCACAACCTCGGATACCAACACCCTAGAAGGAAGTGGTGATTATACTAGTTTGGCTACTACTACAGTTCAAATTGACTTATCTTCAGGTATACATTTTGTTTTTAAATGGTTTTAACCTATTATCTACGTCATTTAAATCGTTAATCTAGGATTCCTAATAATTTTAAACACCTATGCTCTGTTAATTTTACTTTTTACATCAAGATGTTCAAAATATTAGCAAAATAATGTTCAAAAGTTGAATTATTATCTGTTCAAGTACGACTGTAAAAAAAATTCTGCTTAAGTTTGGAAAAAATACTTGGATTAATTATTTATATTTTTTGGTGTTTTTTCACACATCATTATTCCTATTTTTAGTTTATATTGGATGCTTCAGTGGCCTGAATGATATATTAAAGGTAACCCATATCAAATATATAACCTACACAAAATATCAGCTCTTACTTTCAATTATTTTTAGGTAGACAGTGAAAGGTGTTGAATTGTTGTACTTTTTACTATTGACAGTAATAGGAACAAAAATACTTGAGTTTATATTGTTCAGTCCATAACAAAGAGGGGGATTTTTACCTGCTTCTTGTATTAATTTGTTTTGTTATAATCCCCTAATTCAAAGAGCATCCAGATTACTGCTAACTGGTCTGTTGGTATAAAAGACATTATATTTATATTTTAGGTTTCATGATTTTGCACTGTGTAGAATGTCATTATTTTCCTATCCTCTTTTTATGGTCACGAATAATCTGTTCTACATAACTCAATTTGTCCGTTTGTCAAATATGATTTTTTTCTTTCTTCGCTACTTATGGATGTTATCATCCTTCTTTTGTATCTAATAACATATTCTGTCCAAACCTAAATGAAAGTGAAATTTCAAAATAAAAAATAGTCCTGAAAAAATATGATTTAAAACGCGATTTTTACTGATTTTTCAAAACATTCTTGGAAAATTATTCTATATCAACTTATATGTTAGGATGAGGAGGCGAGCACTTGGTTTTCTGATATTCCAGGATTCAAATACTGGAGACAATGTGTTGAATCTTGCAGAGGAAAAACATCAAATTCTTCTTTTATCAGTGGCTTTGCTGCAATCAAGGTTATCTAAATTCTTGGTCAATAATTGGTCTTTATCATGGCAATTGTAAAAATCTTGAAAATTTAAACTAGAATTACATTGTTTTCTTGTTCAATTTTTAAATATCTTTTTATTAGTTTTAAGTGTTTGAACTAAACTTCCCAATCCAACACTTGTTATACTTTTAATTCTTTTATTCGCAATTGACTTAAAGATTAATTGGTGGTGGCTTATTTATATGTGAGATTATAATGTTCTAATTAAGATTTTATTTTTAAATTTATAGTCTTGTTTCTACTATAACTTAATTAATAAAATTTTAGAGTAATGAATGTTACTGTGCTGTATCCTATGCTGTTTATGGTTGGACTAAAGATGATTCTGAGCCATGCAATGAATATCAGGTTATTCTTATTAAATATAGAATTTTATAGTGCAGCAACTCTACAACTAAAGGATGTTTCTCCATGAAAGAAAGTAAGATAAGTCTCTCAGCTAAATTCAAATTATTGAGCTATACCATGCTATAATGTTTTTTTGTAGATTCCTATAACAAATGGGCATGATTAATTATTTATAAATGTTGGAAGAATAATATTGTTGCTCTCTTTTAAATTTAACATTAACCATTTTGTAAAAAGTATTTTTTTAATTATATGGCACATCAGTATTTTTACCCCAGGTTTATTCCTTGGCAAATGTTGCGATGGCTAAAAGTTGTGGAGATCTTTATTTTCAACATCAAGTCTATGCCCCAGATATTTACAGGTTCATTTCTATTAACAGGATAAGCATAGATTATCCTGGTACAAGGGATGGGTCATCTAAAAAAAACAAATTTGCTATAGTCAAAAAAAAGCAACATGCTCAAAGAAGAAAAAGTATAGAATATATTCCAGGTAGAAGATTCTGGGTGACAAACTTGAAATAAAATTGGAACTTTTGAAAGACCCAAAAGTAGTTCTGGATTTTAGTAAAATGAAAGAGTTAAATTCTCTGTTTCTAATCACAGAACATTATATTTGATTTTTGGATATTATTGATTATTCATTACTGTAATTTTTAGGTTGAAAGCGATAAATACAGCAAATAGTGAAACAGAAATTAGGTAAAAAATAAGTTTTATCTGCTCATTAAATATGTTTGTAACAGAAAAAAGTTTAATTAAGAAGGATTTGGTTCAGAGCTACACCAACATAAGATCTCTTAGTGTATCCCGTCCTTAATAGGCTATCCAATGCTATTGCACATTGTTTAGGGTGTGTGAGGGAGATGTAAAACAAGGTTTGCGGCTTAACAAAACTATCCCAAACTCCGTCCCTCCCCTCTCAAGAGAATAAACATTGTCTTTTTGTACGCTATATGGCTGAGTTCATCTCAGTGTTTATGTTTTAAATATGTTTAGGTTAAAATGTGATTTCTCTGACAATACTTTTCATGGTGAAAAATTGGCTTTAAGGTAGAAATTGAATTAATTATAGTGTAGTAAACTATATAATAGGGCAATCGATTTGCAAGCTTTTTTGGAATTTTCACATTACTAAACATTAGCAAGGGTTACCGGGTCAGTATAAAACCCTGTGAAACTTAAAAGGGGTTTTGTAATCTAACAACAACGGGCGCGCTGGGGGGAATGAAATGTGCCCGCCCCCTATAAAACCAAAAATTAAAAATCCTTGAATCATAGGCATGTTGCATATCAAAAATAACCGTAATGAAATACTGAGCAAGAATCTGAAAACCGTTTTGAAAAATATTGGTTCAGTCTGAAAAGATCTTCAAATAACCTACCAAAATATACAGTTTTGACTAAATCAGTTGTTTTATGTACTTAATGAGATCTTATTCGAGCGAGGAGCAATAATTATAAAAATAGTTTTTAGATTCGTAAACAGCATTTCAATGCGGCCATCTTGATATGCAACATGCCTGTATTTGAAGGAATTTCAAGTTTTGGTTTTACAGGGTGGCACATTTTATACCCCAATCGCGCCCGTTGTTATTAGATTACAAAACCCCTTTCAAGTTTTACAGGGTTTTATATGGGCCCAGTAACCCTTGCCCCTATGTTGTAATATGAAATTCCAAAATCGACCCACCCTACTATATAACCAAAGTCACTTGAGATTTTTTCATGTAAATCTTATTTATTTCATATGGATGCTACCAATGTATGCATAAGTATTTCATACTAGTGACTGTAACTTTGATAAAGAATAAATTCGATCAACAGTAAAATTTTATAAAATATTTTTGCCTTGAATTAAATATCCTTCCCTGTTTTCAGATCATTGATATTGGGAGATGAAAAATCTATGAAAGATCCTAACAATGGTGTTAAAATTATGACTCTGGATGATTCTAATAACACGGTAAAATAATTTTATAGTAATAACATCAGGGATCAAAGGGATAAGACAATGGCCTATAAATTGATGTACATCCCTAATGATAACACACAATATTACCACTTCTGTAGATTACAATTAGTGGTTGAAACATTTGGATACTCAACTTAGTGAACCAACCAATCAAAATTCAATAAAAGTCCCCAATGATGTAAATCAGCGAATAAGAAAACGTTCTTGTTAAACTATGGGGACTAGTGTAATAAACATTGTTGTCTAATTCCCCATTATTTAGTTTTCTAGTTTTCATGGATTCGATTTATTATATACAGGTAACAGACTTTACAGCAGTTTATCCATCTGGTTCTCAGCTCTATCCCTGGACACAAAACTCAACATTACCATGGACTGTCCAAACTATCAAACATTTAAAAATTGATTTTCAGGAATATTTTCTTCTTTTCTTTGCAAATATTAATTCAAGTTTATATAAAATATAAAATTAATAATTAAGCATGATTGCACAGACAGAGCAACTTACTTTAACTGAGTAACTATACTTTTTAAAAAGAAAATATAAAATTATTACAGAGAACAGCCCATATTTGGGGAATGGTGTTTTTAAAAACACTATTTACATCAGAAGTAACATTTAAATTGACAATTTATGAGAAAAATTCACCAATAGGGTAAGTATCTTATAAACTAACTTTTTGGCAATTTTTTATAATTTGTTCTCATATAATGTTATTTTTTTAATATCTGTAATACAGAGTATACCTTGTCTTAAGACTGGGATCTAACTAAATGGCGGACTGATTTAGCTCTGCTTTCTAAGGAATACAAATACATAAGTTTTAACATTTTTTCTTGAAGGCTTGACCACATAAAGCCATCATTCTCAAAAATGTTAAATCATTGAATTTTAAAGAATGATATTGTCAATTTCATTCATTATAGTGTTATAGAGTTATAAGGGAAAAATTTGCTTTAATAAATTTCATTTGTTAAATAGTATTGTGGTAAATTCATTCATGATAATGCTTTTGTTATGTTATTTGTTTAAGTTATTCTTGCATCATCGGTATGTTGTGCATGTGACAATGAATGGATGAAAAGCCAGAGAGCAGTTCATACATTCATTGGTCTTCATGTATAAATACTGATTGATGGCCTGATATGAGTTAGTTCTGTTTTGTCTTCTGGTAATTGTAGCAAAGTTCACATTTTCAGTTCGACATAAGAGCTCTAACTAATATCAGGTTAGCCCTCTAATTAATTACTATGAATATAACCTTATATGCACCTTATACTCAAAATATATAACTTGCACCTTAAGGTCATAAAGTTATTGCTTAAAGTAGCAAGGCTACTCTATTACTAAACTACTAGTCGTTGGTAAATAGCACTGAGGGGCGATTTTGCACAGTATTATCTATGTTCTTGTCCATTTGTATTTTTTTTCTTTTTAAAAATACCATTGTAAAATCTGTTAAGAATTATGAATGTATTGTATTGATACAATAATTTTTAAAATTCAAATCAATTAAAGTGTTTTCTTTGTATTTAAACAATGGCCTGTCTGAAAATTCCTGTTAATTCTGGTTTTATTTAATTAAATAATTGATCACTTTTAAAAATTATGTTAAATAACAAAATGTCTTAGGTTCTGGTTACACAAACACCCTGTTCTAAACTTCTTTATAATATACAGACATAAAAAATAATTAATTTGTTAGTGTACATGTGAGCCCTGTCCCCTCGGCTGATGATCCTTTGGGGGGAGAATTTGAGTTTACGGTGAGACCTCAAGATCTTGACGATGCTGGAATATTTTATTTTAAGGTAATAAAACAGGAAAGGATAAAAAAAAATCAGTAAGAATCGGCCTCTCAGAAAATATAACAGTCATTGTAAATTATTTACTTACTTAAGTGGCACTATACTTAATTAATTATGGTCTAACCATACTTTAAATCGTCCACTTTTTGTCGGTTCAATATTAATTGATTACTATCTTTCTTGCTTATTAACGGACGAGTGTTATATTAGAAAATGTAGACTGCCATAAAAAAAATTTTACGCTTGTTTATATAAAATTTTATTGCACTTTGTTCGTTTCTAAATAAGCCTTTATTTTTATAAAATTATTTTTGTCGACTATATGGCATTGAACAAAAAAAGAAAACATGAAAAGTGTTGATGACACGATATAAGCCGACATGAAGTTTATGCTGATATTAAAATAATAATAGCACAATGGTTACTTTATTCAGGACCCTGCAGATGCGAATAAATTTGTCCATTTCTCTGCAACCGAACTTTACATAACCCATGTCACTGGCAGTAATGATTTACTTATAGATTTTATAGGTAACCATTTTAAAGTATTTGTCATAGAAAATATTTTATAAGCAAAGATTTTCTAAATTTAAGGTCGGTTTGTCAGTAACAAATTATTGTTAACTTAGGCATGTCAGAATTTCCCTATCAATTTTAAATCGTTTTTAAATAATTCTTTTTTTAGGTCTTAAAATAAAATCATGTTCATATAAAGTATTCTAAATTTTGCAAATACTAGATTTTGCAAAGCTTCGCTTTATGAATGTTGTCATCCTTGCTTTCTAAGATATGTATAAAACAGATACACGAAAAAATTCAAAAACATCTTAACGTCAAGATATTTATGTACTTAATGTCAAATTCAAACTCTTAACAGTTTAGAAATACCTTAAATCATTTTATTTTCTCAATCTTAATTCTCTTTTTATAAATAATTTGGATTAAGACAATGTCAAATCAAAATTTTAGTAGTTACTATAATTGTGTCTTATAGGAATATAGTATTACCATGCCTGATTGTTACAATGTTGTGTAGGTATGTATTATGATCATGGCAAGTCTCTGACAGGTGATGGAGATGATTTTAATGACGATTACATTGGAACTTATGTGTTTACAGGTACATTCACTACAAGTTTGCAAACTAATCGTTTAAGTCTTTTAAAATATTCTTACTCTTGACATCACAAGTCTGATATAGCAGCAGTAGGAACCTTTACATATTTAGTTTGAGGTATGTAGCTAAATTCACATGTAATAACTTTTACTTGTTAGAATCATATCTTTTCTCGAAAAACCTTATTTCATTTTAAAAATGATTTTTGTTAGTTGATGGGACAGATGATTCTATTAGTCCGGATCCGCGCAGCTGCAGTTCTAAATGTACAGATAGCCAGGGAGAGCAAGCATTTTATGCAGCACGAATGATCGATATCAACAAGTTTAGGTAAAAGATTGCTATATTTAAACTCTATTGGGAGATTGGTTGTAGAATTTTAAGTACATTTTCTTTACAAAAAAGAGATTTCGTTCCATAGAAGTAATTATTACATAAATAATGTGCCAAACATACAAAAAGAGAATCAGTGAATAGCAAAATGCTCAATAAAAAAAGCAAAGTAGCAAAAAACGAAGTAATAAAGTATCAATACAGCCAAAAAAAGTACATAAAGTAAAATAACAAAAAGCAAAGAAGTAACAAAGCAAAATATCAAAGTAACAAAACAACAAATCAGTAAAATAATAATAGAGAAAAATAGTAAAGTAGAACAATTTCAAAATAAAAAAAGAAATTTATGTTTAAAAAAGACAGACAGATATATTCACTAATAGAGTAGCTTTGCTTATTATATATGTTTAAGATGTAAATGTATGACCAAAGAGATAAATGCTCTCTTGGGTGGAGGAGATGGTGTGATGGATGAACCAAGGACAACTATTGTTTGTGATGATTCTTACTTTCAACCATTCCTGGCTAATCTTGATGCCAGCGCAGAGTTTATTGCTTTTCTCAAAGTAATTGATATTTTCCCTCAAATTCCTGTTAAGCATTGAAGTAAAACTATTCTAACCTACTCTAAAATAATAAAATATCAAACGAAAAACAGCCCTCATTTACCTCCCCCCACCCATTCCCCCCTCCCGCACCTAACATTAATTTTAAAAAGGGGGATTGTTTTAATGCTCAACAGGCACTTTGATGGGAAAAGTGTTTTTTTATTTTTATTGTTTCATGAACACTATTTACTAAATTTGTGGTCATATCATATTATATATTAATTTTCATTTAATATCCTTTTGGCATCAAATTTTAATTTTAACAAATGTTCTTTGATTTTTCCTAATATAAATTGGTGAAGAGAGAATATTTAATGTGTAGTAATGGAAGATTCACAAATAAATAATATAGAAATTTAATTTGGCTACTTCACACAATTGTGCTACATATATGGCTGTTTTTAGGATAATATGACTGAACTGGAAAGCACCTCTAGCGCAGATACAGCAGATATTCCAAATATTTGTAATAATGACAGAACTCCTAATATAGTTACCATTTATCTGGCACATTTTCTTAATTTGGATGTAAATAAAATCCTAACAAGTTATACTTATGACTACAGGTAACAATTAATTTTAGATATGAGAAGAGTAATGAATGAAGTATGAAAAATTTAATGATTTATTGAAGCAATGGTTACGGCTAAACTGCTGGTCGCACTGAAAAGACATTCAAGCTTTTTTATGTGGGTAAGGGGGAGGTCAAATTGTGTGCGGGTGCCATATGCATCCCCATAATTTGTTGTTTATTTGTGTGGATATGAAACCCACCAATTAAACCCTTATGTAAATTCTACTGGGAAAAAAAATTTGGAATGGCAAAAATTTATTTCGCCCCGCCTTGCGTGAAATTAGATTTCTAAATATATCCCGTTCACTCTAAAAAAAATAGAAGTTTGGATGTACTTGGAAGGGAGTGGAGGTAATTTTACCAAAGCAGAAAAAATGTCTCACTGCCGAGGTGACGGCATGTTGTCTAAAAGCAGATTATATTTTTGCTTAGCCGCAACCTGGATTGCCTTTTCAAATATAACATTTGTTATTGTTTTTTTTTTTAGAAAAGAAAGAACTCTAGATTCTGTGTTTAACAGCAGTGGATATCAACAAATTTCTGAGAATACCTTTTCTGAATATTTTGGGCTGGAACAAGCTTTTTGGACGATAGTTGATCAATACCCAACTGATTCTGTTGATTCTTTAAGGTAAATTATTTTTATGTATTTTTATCAATAAATGGGTTGATTATTTTAATTGATGTGTTTAAGAAAAAATGAAATAAATGTTTTTGCATTACCCCCATATTTATAATTTTCTTATTGTAACACTTACTTCATCTGTCAAAACTAAATCATTTTTTAAAATACTGTTTCAATTGTTTATGCCTAAAGTATCATGAACAACTATGTTCATGGCTAGAATGTCGATTAATGACAACAGTGTCCAAAGGTGCAAACAGTCATGTATCTTAGCACAGATATCAGTTTTCAATTTTATAACTAATGTCGACAGCCGATAGCTCTTAGGAACATTGATCAAAGAGGTTTCATTGGGTACCTAAACAAATCTTTCCCAGGGAAGGAAGATGCCGTTTTGATTTTTTATCCTTATTGTAAGAATCCTGTACCTGGAATATAAATGATTACAGTATAAAATGCCATAAAATGAAATTACAACATAAATTTAAGATTAAAGTTAAAATTTAATGTTAATTCATGTAGTCCTGACTGTAACAAGGCATTTGACACTGTTTTTTTTTTATTTAGAAATGACAAATCTAGCCTTTGGTGTAATCTGAAATCAGATGTAATGGCAAAACATTGTAAAACTCTGACTGCTGTTTGTAGTAATCTACAATCAGACTATTGCGAGGTTAGTTAGTTTGAGTAATATTCATTGGCAGTGCTATTAAAATGTGGAATAAATGGTTCCATTGGAATTAATCCCACACAGGATTCAACCCACGGAATTCAGCCCAGTGGGATTCAACCCAACGGAATTTAGCCAATATTGGATTCAGCAATATATGTATATAATGTTTTTTTTTAATTTGTGAAAATAAATTTGTAGAAATTTTTTTGTTTTGAAATATTTTTAGAAAAAAAATAACTTTATAATCTATTTTAAAAAATTTTAGAAAAAAATACCAAGGGAAAAATAAATTTTAAAAATTTGAGAAAAAAAATCAGATACGTATTTTTTTAGAATTTTATATATATTTTGCTTTAAGTCCCGTGTGGGCTGAATTTCGTTGGTTGAATCCCGTGTGGGCTTAATACCGTGGGTTGTATTCCGTGGGTTGAGTCCTGTGTGGCTGAATTCCATTAGTTTAGTCCTGTGTGGGCTGAATACCGTGGGTTGAATCCCTTGTGGGCTGAATTCTGTGGGTTGAATCACATATGGGCTGAATTCCGTGGGTTGAATCTCGTGTGGGCTGAATAACGTGGATTGAATCCCGTGTGGGCTAAATACTGTGGGTTGAATCCCGTGTGGGCTGAATTCCGTTGGGTTGAATCCCGCTGGTCTGAATTCCGTGAGTTGCATCCCGTGTGGGCGGAATTCAATGGAACTGGAATAAATGTGATAAAGAAAAAACAACGAGCCGCTTAGGAATTTTTCCCTCTCTTTCTTCAACGTCCAAGAACAACTTACATATTAATTATCCACAACAAATAATTAAAATTCAAAAGAAATCATAAAATAATTATTTAGAAATATTTGTGGTCAAGAGTGTTGCATACTTGTTATGCTTTAATTGGAGCGGACCTAGAAACTAAACCAGACAGGTAGTCCATAAGCTAGAAACTAAACTAGACAGGTAGTCCAGAAGCTAGAAACTAAACCAGACAGGTAGTCCAGAAGCTAGAAACTGACATTTTCAAATCTTTATAATAATGTAAATGCATCTCTGTCTGTGTTTTTGTGTGTGTGTTCCGAAGGGTCTTGCTGAACTGAACTGATATAGTTCTCCTTTACAGGGTAGCTTCTCAAAGTTTTAATGTGATAAATATACTAATTTCCGTTTGATAAATTTCTTATTTAGGTGGCTAACAAATTGTATACCTGATGATATTATTAATGCTGGATTCTTTCCTTTTTCTTTGTATAGAAGGTTAAATTTTCATAACTATTACTAACTTAAGAAGATCTTTATTCGTAATCCATTCATTTTAGATTAATTCAAAAGCAAGAATCTTTTTTTTTAACTAAACAACATTTTCGGGATCATGGAATGAAAACGAAGTAGTGGGTTTCGTCGTGTTTTAATAGTAACTTTTGATATGTTATTTTAGGTTAAGTAAATGTTAATGATTGCCTCGCAGAGTTAGAAAATAGGCCCTGCAGGGTAAGAGCCCCCCGCAGAAGCTAGAAATAGGAAAAAGCTACTGTGAAAAGTCGACAAAACCCTTAGTTTTTTTTCCATGTTTCCATTTTCGTTATAACAAATCACTGGATGGGTATTTGTAATATCTTAGCTACTAAAAACACTCAAATATTAATTTGTTTAAGATGGACGCGAAATTGTGATGAATTAACACCACAGTTAAGAGATTCTCGAGTGGTTGACCTTCAATGGGGTAAAAAAAATATTTTTTTTGAAGTAACTGGAAAGTATAGTACATATATTAAAAATCAAAGGTAATGCCTTTACTCTAGCTTACTTGTAAACCGAATTAGATATACAATTTGGGGGAGCTTCAAATAAGTCTTGGGAAGATTTAGGCTATTTTACTTTAATTAAATCTTTCTGATATTTGCTTTTAAATAATATTTCTCAAGGTGGAGATGGGTATATGATAATTCAAGATCCAACAGATACAAAATACAAAAAGGAATATCCTGTAATTGGATCTGTTCAAGAATATATTTGCAGGTCAGTTTTAATTGATACTTAACTTACCAAGGCTATATCATCTGCTTTAAACATGGACACTTTCAATAGAACAAAATAGACAAATAGCAACCAACATTAAAAAAAACAGATAACTGTAAAAAAAAAGTAATTACTTCAGACGCTATTGATATGCTATATTAACCTCCAACTAAAAACCTAAAACTTTAAAGAGGAGTATGCACGAACGAGAGCAAGTGATCTTAAGCACCTTTCAACAGTGATTCTCAATGTTTTTTGGTGAATATACTAGTATAATAGAGGCCATGGATATCAGCCTCTGGAGCTCGGAATTACGGGTGTGTGTGCAGACATGTGGCAACCTCAATTTATAGAGAAGCTTTGCTTCTCTGTGTTTAACAATATAACTCAGATAGAACTCAAAAGTTGTTTATTTCAATCTGGTCTTGAATATACTAACTACATTACATGATAAAATCAATAACACGGAATTAGGGATACATATCAATCAGAATTACATGGCAAAGGTATAGCATGAATATGATAATTAGGCAGGGCTAGTCCCTTCCCTGCAATTGGGAGGGACTAGCAAATAAAATTGATCAAATATACAGTTATGAGCATAATAAATGTACAACAAACAAATAACTTTAGTGGGGGGATAGATTACACGGCTTCTCCCCTCGCTCAAGGGGAAATCAACAAAATAGGCCTAGAGCTGGAAAGCGAAGCTACACTATAGCTAGTAAAGTAAGGAGTATACCACTCTAGAATTTTGTTTAATATAATTATATCAATTGTTAAAAAATAAGTTTCACCATGGTTTTTGGCTATATTTCATCAAATGTTTTGTTAAGTTCAAACAGCTGTGACACAAATGTAAACTTTTTCAATGAAAAATGTTATTTTAGAAAAAGAGATGGTAACTTGTAATATTGTAAACAGTTTTACTTTTATTAGTGTACTTTTATAATTTACAGCATTTGATTATGTTTTGGCGTGTTATTTTATTTGAACCTTTGAACTCAACAAAACATTTGATGATATTTCATCAAAAATATTTAATATTTCAAAGGTTTATTCAAAGAAAACCATGGTGAAACTGAACTTTTTTAGTTGTTATAGCTATATCAAACATAACTCTAGTATATTCACAAAAAAAATTGACTGCTGAAAAGTACTTAGAATCACTTGCTCTTGTTTGTGAATAGTCCCCTTTAAAATTCATAATTTTTTAGAGATGGATGGGAGCTAGAAAATCAAACAAACCCAGTTCATAAGTTTGAATGCCTCCCTAACAGGAAATACATCAATTTCAATATACAGTGGTTTTTTTTAAATATTGATTATTTTAACCCACTTACCATTGACAGAGTTAAATCATCAATATCTTATTTTTTCTTTATTGGCTTTTCTGAGTTTTGTATAAGAAAAAATATTTTTCAGTCGTTAGCAAATCATACCTCTAAAACCTGTTTTTTGAATAGTGAATAAGATGATGTTAGAAAATTTATTGCCAAGGTTATTATTATGTCTAAATAACTTCAAATGCAGCTAAGCTTCCACAAATACAGGGATCCGATTTCTCTATGATAGTTAAAATTACCATATCATTAATTTGGAAAATTATGTAACTGATGTTTTTTATAAAGGAAAGCAATAATATCATCATCCAAATGTCGACCATTATTTTGTGCTTCGGATCCTATAACAAGTCCTAGTTTGGTAAGTAACAATTTTAGTTGCGTAGCCGCTTCCATCAATGCACTGACTGACTCACTACTTCCAATTAAACTCATATTTTACTATTTTTTTTAATTTTCATTAAATTGTAGACTAAAATCTCTTTCAATAAATACAATATATGTTATTCATTTGATGTAAAATTATATGAATTATATATAAATCTACCGAATAACGTTTGGTTAATTATCATTTTTATGCCGACCTCTCCAACAATAAGTGCTCTTTTGAGAAATAACCGACACGTGAAGGTCTATTACCATGTGTTATGTCTAGAAAATTTATTTAAAATTTCACAAGCATCTTTTTTGATAGAAGGCACAAATCACAAAAATACAAATCCATTCGAAATATTATGTTCTCTCAATATCAATAACAATATTATCTGTATATCTCTTTTACAAATTGAAAATATTACCTTTATTTAATTTAGGTTAGTCGAACATGGGAGCCTAATAATTCTAAAATGTATGGAGCAAAAGTTAACTTCAAATGCCAGGTTTAGTTTTTGTATTAACCATATAGGTTCAGGTGTATAGGGAGAATTTAACTCTAGCTATAGGATATATGAAATGTTTTATCTTTTGATATCAGTTCTACTTCCTGAGATCAGATTGTAATTCTATAACATGAATATATAAAACTAAACGTATGTGCATAAATTTGGGGTTTCTCTCATATTGCATTAAACACAAAAATAAATTTTTGGTATACAGGAATTTTTTATGCTATTTTAGGTTAAGTGATTGCTTGATTGAAAGCATCATAAATCCAATCAACACTTCTTTCTGAATATTAAATCACCAAAACAACCAAATAATGCATTGACACTTAAAAGTTAAACTGACTGTCTTTACTGATGTGATAGACTTTGTATGATCTCAGTTATACAAAGCTTAGTTTTTATCTGCAAAGTAAAAGGTGTATTATTACATTTAGGATGGAACAGTTTTTGAAACAATAAATAATAGCACTATAGAAGATGAGTGTATGAAACAGTCAACTAGTGATACAGGTATAGTTATTTCTCGCATGGATATAATACGATGCTAGACATAGTTTTTTCGTATTGATGAGAACCGGTTCTTATCCACCGGATTCGAATGAATACGAGAAAATATATTATCAGTTTCAAAATATTGATGAATTCGTGTGTTGTTGCTTTTTATCAAAATGCGTTTTTCTGTCTGAGCTTCAATTTTATGAATGTAATCATCCTGTTTCATTTTCTGTAAAACTCTCAGCTATTGGTCATTTAAACCATTTGTAAAAAGTTTTATTCACTTACAAATTCTGTTCAAGAATTTAGTTACATTTAAGATTAAAGTTTTTAAAAGAGATAATCATAATGAAAAAATATTTGTTATCTTGGAATGATGTATTTTTGTGACAGATGCTACATGGAAATACAGTGACACCAATACTCTTCCTAACTGCATACGTAAGTAATAAAATATAAGAAAAATTACCCTCTCTTTAAAAACAGAAATAATGCAGGGTTTGCTAAGGCCAAGGGATATATAAATCAATGAGATTCAAGGAGATAGGAATGGGAAAATTTATCAAAATTTACTACTTAATTTTTTGCCTGTCTTTTGCTTTCGGCACTAGAACTAAAGCAAATTTTCTTATTTTGAATAACTTTTAAGACATTCAATACAAGTGCATAAAATGCCGCTAAAAATCATTCTACAAGCAGACAAGGCAAACTGAATGTAATTAACACAAACACTAGCAGACTATAATGTTTAATATAAACAAAATTCAAAATAATTTTATTTGGGTTGGTTCTTAAAATTTTGTCTTCTTCAAATTATGGATAGAGTAAGATAGAAGCTATACTGTGATACATCTGCATGGAAATTAACCATTCTAATAAGATCATTTCTTCTACTTCCACCAAAAAGATCTTTGGTATTATTTTGAAGAGTTCGAAAGTAATATCTTTTATGATCAGTTAATACAGACTATTCACAGTATCAAAAGCCGAGAATAACTTAATGTTAGATATTTTTCTTATACGTCTTACATATTTCTTATTAAATTTATTAAAGATTGTCCTTGCTAAATTGTCGTATTTTTTTCTAGATAAAGGCTTTGAAGACTATTTAATAAGAACTATAAAATTAGATTAATTGACCACTGTTCTATCCCTATATCCATGATGTACTACATATTACTGATCTGACTTGTAGTAGCACAAAATGGATTTGACCTGAAATTAGTGATCAATTAGTTTTGGCAATATCAAGAATCAAAAATTATACTCTTGTTATATATGAATATTTTAAAAAGTAATTTTTTCATCAGAGCCGTAAGACAAAACTTTTAGTGGTTCCATTTCGATTATTATTCACTCTCCTATGAAATATTAGTATGAATCTTTCTTCCACAAATTAGACATTTTTGATGTATCTAACTTGTTAAACCTAATGCAATATCCCTTTGCATTACTAATGGTTTTGTAAGATTATTGATTATTACCTAAATATTTTTAAGCATCTTCAATTATCCTTTTTTGCTACAAATATTTTTTAAATTCAAAAGACTGAGCTTAAACATTCAGCTAAAATTTATCAAATTTAAGTTTAATCAAAAAGTGAATTATACTTCAAAGAAATTTTACTTTTTCAATTATCAAGCTCTTAAACTTTTTTATATATTTAGAAAAGTTCATCAAGTTTAAATTCTGATTTAGTTTATCTTTTAATTTGTTTTAATCATTTAAGACGAAACTAAGTTTTTAAAACATTAGATGATTAACAATAAGAGTTAATCCACGTTTCTTCTAAAAAAGAGCGTAGTCAATTTTTCTTTAGATTTTTGAATAAAAATGAATATTACTTTTTAGCTTTCTGTGAAGCAAGTTTGTTTCCTTCTTTACCAAATAGGTATTTTTTTAATCCTATACTGTAAATAAATAAAACAATTTAATTTTTCCAATGAGACTATTGATAAGGCTTTTTTTAATTAATTTATTTTATGGTTCCAACAACTAGAACAAAATTAGAGTTTGTTGATGCCACCAATTCTATTGGCCAAGTTGGTAAAATAACTTGTGAAGAAGGGTTTCAATTTGTAGGTAACACATTATATTATATTTTTTACATTTTCAATTTTTGATAAAATAGACTGATGACTAGCTTCGCTACTTTAAATAAGGATAGAATAAATGAGATAATTGTTATTTTCAGTACGTCTTTAAAACCGATAAATATTCGCTGGATTAGAACCGATTCATAGCTATATTGAAAATCATGTTTCATATTGTAGACAATTTTTTACGAAAAATGAAATGATAATCTTAATATGAATGTCAGTTTTGTCTCTTCGGCTTCTCGAGGCTAACAAAACTGTGATTAATCTTAAAATTTTTCATTTTACTACCAATTCTCATGTGTGCAATATTATAAAAATGTAGTACATAAGTTGGTGAATTTCTAATGAAAAGATAAGAATTACAGTAGGATTTTTCATAATTGATTATTAATATGGGACTTGGCTGCTATTAAATAAATCAAAAATATTTTGAGGATTAGATTCCCTTGTACATCCCATTCTTCTAACATAGGACCTCACACTCTCAATACAGATCCAGAGCCAACAACTACAACCACAACAACAACCACTACAACAACCACAACAACAACCACTACAACAACTACAACTACAACAACAACAACTACTATCGCTGCTGTAGATAATTGTTGTCCATATGCCTCATATAGGAAAGACAAGACTTTTTCTTAAATTAATTGTTTTTTGCTGAAAGACTTCTCTAACTTTGCTTTCAATATTGTGTGTTATTGAATTATTTATCTAAAATATTTCATTAAAGATCCCTTTTAAATACAGATGTTTTATCATTTCAAAACCTGTGATTTCAAATTGAACTAGTTCCTATAAAAAATGAAATGAGTACAAAGTTTTTAGCTTTTTAAGCAGAAAAAACAATAACAAATTAGTTTTGTATCCTAATTTTAGAGATGTGCTTTGGTACAAAGATAAAAAAGATGAATATGTACAAGTAGATGATAGTAATAATAGATTAAAATATAAGTAAGTGGTATGAAAAGATCTTTATGATTTTCTAATAGATCTTGGATAATATATAAATTAAATTTGTAATATTTAATAGTTAATATTTTTAAAATAAATATTTAAACAAACTTTTCATGTAGAAATAATGATAAGAAATGGTACTACTATGAAAATGGAGACGAAAAACAATATCTGTACAAGTATATTAAAGAGAAAGATGGTGGTTGCCCAGAAGAGCATGGACACTGGTCATATTCTAAACCATTTATATGTGCAGGTTAAGGCCCTAATTTAAGGTTCTTATAATTCAAATTGTGAAACAATCAAAGAAATCAAAACTTTACAAAATACAAATAAAATACTATATAATATATATCCCTGTTTATATTTGTTAAATTTGCGAATAGAAAAACATTTGGAAAACTTTGTTGGTAATTATATTTTTTTGATTAATTCAGTTGTCCTACATTTTATCATTTTAAGTTTTTGAGTCACAATGCTTTTAACCTGCACTCATATCTTGATAACTTTGCTACTTTAAAAAATATGATATACTAAAATTAGTATGTATTTTTCCCCTTTAAGTGTAAAGCACAGAACCCCCTCCCTTCTATGTATGTAGATTTCGTGTGTTAGAGTTTTACTTTACTTTAAGTTAGGTTATATTGGGTAGCCCAGCAAGTTATGGCCAACGCAGGTATTGGTCCAGTGGTGTTCGCCCCCTCCCGTACAGGGGTCAGATAGAAAGAAAAATATCCTCCCTCCCCTTATTCTCAATCTATTTAGCAAAGACGAGGTGAGGCTTTGGTACTCGCTGTGTTCAGTTTTATTTTTACAATCTTATTGTTTTTATTTTTTAGCACAAATTAACAATGGTAAGTTACTTTGATTATAATTTATAAGCATTATTTTATCAACATTACAAATAAAAAACAAAAAAAAGGTAATAAACTTTTTTCTCAGATTGTTGTACACCTGCAGGGTTTAATAGGTTCCGGAATTTGATTTTTAGATCTAGTGACACAGAAGATGTTCTAAGTTATGGGTATGTTGATTTTTTTTAATTCAGATTTTTATGGTTATTATCAGTTGATTTTTTTTCATTATTTAGATTTTTTCCTTTACTGAATTTTTTTTATTAGTTATTATCAGTTGATTTTTTTTCATTCCTTAGATTTTTTTCTTTTTCTGAATTTTTTTTTGCTTCAAGAAATGAATTCAAATATTTAATACTAATTGTACTTAAATGATTTTTTTAATTAGAAAATCTGATAATGTGATTGGATGGCATTGGGTTAAAAATCGAGTTTACAGAGGATGTGCTCAAACCAATGATCAAACAAGTTGTCCAACAGACCTTGACTTTCCAGATATTATCGGAACACATAGATTTGCGTGCAGCAAGAAAAAAAGAGATCTCGATAATTTAGGTTTTTGTTTTCAAGTTGATTTTTAAGAAAAAAAAATTAAGCATTCATATTTTCCAATCAGCAATTATAAATATAATTCTTTACTAGGGGCAAATAATAGAACAAAGAGGGAGGTAACCACTGAATCAACAACTACAGTTACTACAACAACAAATGGCGGAAGCACAACCCCTAACAGTGACACAACCACAACTGTAACAGAGACAACAATTATAAATACTGAAACAACAACATCCAATAATGAGTCCACAACAACTATTATTAATACTCCAACAACTACAGGTTTATTTACTACTGGAACTGGTACAACAACAGCAAATACTGACCCAACAACTACATACACTGGAACAACAACCTCAAATACAGGAACAACAACTTTTACAACAGATTCAACTACATTGAATAATAGCCTTTCAACAACAACTACAGGGTCCACAACAGTAAATACTGGTACAACAATAACAAATACAGGATCCACAACAGTAAATACTGATACAACAACATTTAATACAGGAACTACGACAACAATTACAGGACCTTCAACAACAGTTATAGGACTTGTCACATTAAATACAGATTCTACAACAACAATGAATACTGGTACAACATTAAATACAACAACTGCATTAAATACAGGAACTTCAACTTTAAATACAGGACCTACAAAAACAGATACGGGACCTAACACAACAAATACAGAATCCACAACAGTAAATACTGATACAACAACATTAAATACAGGAACTACAACAGAGAATACAGGACCTACAACAACAGATACAGGACATACCACAACAAATACAGAATCTGCAACAGTGAATACTGGTACAACAACATTAAATACAACACCTGTTCCATTACTTATTAGTTCAACAGCTATAAATACAGGACATATAACATACAAAACAATTGCAACAAAAATTACTGAAACAACAAAAATTTTGCACGATCTACAGGATCAAACAATATATGTTGAATCCTGCAGCAACTACTTGATTTTTCTTCTAAAAAGTCCATTAGCATAGAAGTTATAGAGATTTGTTAATGGTTTGTGATGGTTAAAAAACTTAAGAATTTTTAAAAACCTATGGCAAAAAAATAATACATTGTTCTCAACTAGAAGCAAAATTACAAAAAAAATACTTTTTAAGAAAGGTTTTTAACATGGATCCATCCATTAATATATGTCAATTTAAAATAATTTTTTTACATGTGCATTTTATCTTTTGAAAATTTCTTTTCTTTAATCAAACATAATATTTGGATTTATCACTTTTAAGTATAAGAATCTTTATATAAAAGTAACAAGATGTTAGTGAGTCTGTCTGTCTGTTTGTACCAAAGGATCTTGCTTACCGCTAAATTGACATGGTTTTCCTTTACAATATAGCTTCTCATAAGTCCAGGGAAGGTTTATAACTATTTTTTGCGAAGGGTTCCACCACCCTTTGAAAAGCAGTCACCCTTATAAAAAGTGAGCCTAAATAACACAATACTTAAAATTTAACTAATGCATGCTTGCTTGATGTACACATTTTTCATCTATATGCACAAAAACAATATTTAGTATTTCCAATAGCAAAACTAACGAAATCCTTGGGCAAAAAATATTATATTCAAAGAGAAAAAATCAATTGCAGATACTATCAATGTACATATTTTTCTGATACAATTCTTTTAGAAAAAAAGAAAAAATTTTTGAGACATGCCCTTTCACAATTATGTATTATTTTCAGCATTTACAAATGCTGTTAATCATGAATTATTTCACCATATGAATTTATGCACCTATAAGACTAATAATTAGTATATGACACTAAACCAAAATATTTTTGTTATGTATATTCTACATAAAACATATAAAAGTTGAACACTTTATTTACTATTTTATAACACACTCTTATAAAATAAAAATATATACATTAGTAATAACACATGGACTAGAAAAATATCAAATTTGAATTTTCTAGAATCAACTACTACAACTACAACAACAACTACTACTACACCAATTACTACAGAGGTGTATGATCCATTGAAACATGAAAGAAAAGTCACTTGCACTGGATGGCAGGAAAGATTTATTTTTAAATATATTAAAATTTAATTTTTAAGTATTTGCTGTTTTTTACTCATTTTTTAAGGTTTCTTTTCCCTCAACATGTAGCGCATCCACTCATTGTCGCAAAGGTGATAAGGTTTGAATCTCGGCCCGACACCAGGTAATAGCTAAAGACGTTAAAAATTGTTCCTACTTCTGCTATGTCAGGTGCTTGACATAAATAGTTAGAGTAGGGGGAATGCCATGGCCCAAAAGTTACCATGCAAAGTTAAGACTACTAGAGAAAGGTTGTGCACTCAAAGAGTTTGTTGTCTTATGGGTGTTAAATTAATTAATACTCTGGGTGATTGAGCTAGTTACATTGCAATTCAAACGCAGAGTATTTTTAAGGTGGAGTGGAGAGGACTTGTACACGAATGTCACTGAGCCCATAGTAGGTCATCATTATTGTTTCTTAAAATTTGCAAATTGTAAAAAAAAATTTGCTAAGGGCAAGTTATTTTTAAAATGTTTTTTAATCCTGACTCTACTCTTCAAGATAAAGTGCATCTTTACCATAGGAAATTGCCCTAATGGTTTTTTAAGGGGCTAAAGAAACATACTTGTTCACCTTAAAATATTGGAAAGTACCTTTGATCTATTATTTTTATTGTGTTCATGTGAAAGGTACTTGAAAGGATTTTTTATTTATAAACCCTGTTTAAAAACTCTAAACCTCTAATACGTTATTGGTAATTTCCTTTTGATCTTAATTTTAATTTAGTCATCAGTGTTTTAAATTTTTTAATGTGTACTAGAAGCAATTCATTTTTTCCTTGATTTAAAATAAATATTGCCAGAATAATAATGCTGGGTACTGGAGACAAGAGTATTATCTTCCTGATTCTTGTTATAGTAAGTAATGAAAATAGTTATTTATTGAAATACTAGGTAAGTATTCAGTAATTATTTATTAAAACATGAGTATAACAAATTTTTGTAAAGGAATAAATTGTACCGCAGCTGATGTGATGCCATACATAAATAAAAGAGATGATATTATAATTGATGGATGGAATGAACAAGATTCTTGGTATGAATACCAAATCAAGTGAGTGTATACAAATTTTACATAATTAATAAATATGATAACATACTAGTTAAAATCTAATAAAACATTCATATACTTGATGTGTATAACAAATTATATCTAGAGTAAAGTGTAAAGAGTTTGGTAAAGCATTTAAAAATGACGATGGAAGCTTTCAAGTGTACCACATAATCACTTGTCAGTCTAATAAATACTGGACTGGTCTGACAAACATAACTTTGCCATGTGAATGTGAGTAATATAAAATAGTTTTTTTAAACACCATAAAACTCTTCATCATATGTCATATACAATATTTTTTTCATATTCATTATTCAGGTATAATTCATTTTGCTTTAGGGTCTAAATGTGTGGATCCTCCAGTTCCTCCAGAGACAAGTTATATGAATCTTACCTGGAACCCATCCTATCCACCAGAAATTGGACAAACTGTTAGATACAAGTAAGAAATTACTAAAGAACAATTATTGATTCTAACATGTTTGATAAAGCAAGAATAATACTTTACCTTGCTAAACAATAGAACAAGTTGTGTTTAAGTTAAAGGATATGATAATATTTGTAATCTTTAAGCTTATTATTTTTCTAAATAACCAATTTATAGATGTGATGCTGGGCAAATGAATAGACTTCACAATGACTTTTCCAAAGACTATTTTGATTTAAAATGTGGTGAAAACAATACCTTTAAGGATGTTGAGTGGCCTGTATGTAAAGATAGTAAGTATAAACATTACTAAGTCGAATATAAAAGAATAAATTAAAATAATTAACTTCCAGTTCAGAAAATTATACCAAAAATATAAATGATAGTAAAAAAAAACATTTTTCTCATCTAGTTGTTTACTGTGACCCACATAATTTTACCTTTGATGGTAATAAAATAGCTACAACCTACTCTGGTGAATTAGTTCCTCACAACCAATCAGCCAGGTAAACGTTGATTTTATAAAAAGAATTTTGTTAAAAAGTTTTAAGTTAAAATTGATTATTTAATAACAGATATTACTGTGAAGATTCAAGATATTTAATTCAAAGAGAAGGAGCCCAACCAGCTTCTCATATAGACACACAATGTTCATGGTATACAAATTTTACAATACCACCAGATAGCATGACTTGTGTTTTGACATACTGCACCAATGCAACTGGTGCCCCATTGAATGATGATAGACAATATGGTTACATTAGAAAAATTAATAATCATAATTATAATGTAGCTACAGGTGAAAGAGTTGGAATAGGAAGCTATTTAACTTACATATGCAAAACAAATACATACTACCCTGATGATGTAGACACCAAAGAAAGAGCTGCAAGATCTGTCCAGGTTTACTGTAGAGACAATGGTGAATTCCAGTATCCTAATCCTTGGGTGCCATGCGTGTCAGATGTGCAATGTATTGATCCTGGAATAACAGATGAATTAGAAAGAACTGAGGTTGTGGGAGATAATTTGACATACAATTCTCAACTGGAATTTAAATGCAAAGACAAAAGGTAATTTATATCTAGTTATCAATTAATTTAGGAATAAACTTTAGGAGTGACCAGGGGCGTCCAAGCTTTTTCATTTTTTTTGGGGGGGGGGAGTAAAAATTTGAAAATAAAATTTTGGGGGTGCCATAGTGACACTTTGTTTTTTCTTATAAAAGGAAATGGCTAAAGCATGGAGACACATCAGCTCCTCTTGC
>LS050447.1:0-12833 GCA_900241095.1 Acartia tonsa | reverse complement strand
TCGGTTCAGCGGTTAGCGAGATCCTTCGGTACACACAGACAGACACACAGACAGACAGACACACAGACAGACAGACAAACATCCTGTTACTTTAGTATAAGGATAAAGTTGTTTCGCAGATAGTTATATAAACTTTAATCATTACAAGAATCATGAAGTAAAGTCAAATATTATATTAATAGGACAATTCTATCATGCTTAAACTTAACAAACAGAGCTGGACATAAAGAACTTGCAATATAATGATCATGACTATAGAAAATTCTCACCATAGATTTTCTAATGCTTACTTTCAAAATACAGGAAAGGTTTATGGTTATTTATTGCATATTATTATAAACAGCTTTCCGAGGGTTTAAAGATGTACAAGTATAAGATTAAAACCAGTTTTGTTAGCCGGCAAAATTGGTTTTAATATTATTATTGTACATTTTTATATTCATAGAAAACTGAATATAATACAAAACGATACATGATTTTTTAGTATTGCATAGAACCAGTTATAATCTAGCAGATATTAATCGGTTTCACAGTCATAATGGAAAAAGTTTTCTCTAGCTTACCTGCTACATAACGAGTTTTTATCTTCAGGACAATTTCATTGCAACTGTCCACAAAATATCATTTCAAATACAGCTTAAAGTCTGGTAACTTATGAAAATGATATGAAAAAACTTCCTGTAATGGGAATTGATTTATTAGTACTTATATGTTACACCAGATTTTCATGTTCTCTGATCGAAAAGTGAAGCTTTCAGCTAGCTAATATAACGGATTCCCCCTTCTACCCACTTAGCCCCATCCCCTGCCTTGGATGAAGGAACTGGCCAATAAATTATGCCCATTTTAGCAACCTAAATTGACGAGAACTTTTTCCCTGTCACAATATCCACGTATATTCTGTATCAATTGTAATGGGTGTGAATTTCTAGAATTTTCCATGCAACTTGATAATGTTTTAATTACAGGCAAGCATGGGTTTTTATTCAGTGGGGGTTATTCAGTAGTGTACGCCAAAGAATTTAACAATCCCATTAAACACAATTTAGGTGGGGGTGTAATCAAGCTTTAAGAGAGGAGTTACCCACTAAATCAACTAAAATATATGCCTCTAATGGCCCTTGTAGGGGAGAGGAGGAGTCGACCCACTCTACTTTAGATTTTAGTTTTAAAATATAAAAAAAAGTTTTCTCTCTAGGGTAGATTTCTATAATATTTATAAACCTTTACAGGACCTATGAGAAGCTACACTTTAAATGAAAATCATATCGTTCAGCAGTTACCGAGATCCTTTGGTAGAGACAGACAAACACACATAAGGATCCTTACTTTAATTTAAAACTAGAGATTTATATACTAGTTTCTGATGAGCTCTGAAACCTCCCTAAATTTTTCAAAGATAGATTTAAGTAAGGGGTGAGAGTATTATTCCCCTATCCTTAACCCCTGAAGGGAGCCATAACACTAATTACCCAATATATCTTACCTAACCTGAACTAAAGTAAAACACATAACTGTCCCCCCTATTTTAAATCTATTTCAAAAATAAGAGGAAGGGGGGGGGGAATTTAATATTTCTCAAGGTATTAAAAAGTGTCCAAAGTTTGGGAATATTTATTACAACGATTCTCAAAAATTAAAAGAAGTTTAAGTATTTTTTTTAAATTGAGTGTAAAAAATTCCCCTTGCTTACACCCCCCTTTGTGACGCCCCTGGTTTTTAGCTTCAATAATACCTTATCAATTTAATACTTCCTTGCTCCAATTCTTGGGTTTGAAATTATTAATCCTTTTATTGTATTTATTACAAATTAATTAAGATTTAGGTTTTTAAGTACTTAGCTTTGTTAGTGTAAGCTTACAGTTGCTAAAGGCCCTATGGTTGTACCCAGATTCATATCTTAATAAGGCAGTAAAGATTAAAAAAAGTTCGCATAGTTTAAAGCTAATGAATTAATGAACTTGTTATAAAACTTTGGGGTCTAGAATGTCTAGAACTGTCCTCTCCCTTCCTTTGTATAAATAATATTTGGAGTTTATTTACCCACATTGGACTGTACACTTAACTGGTACCCAAAGTTTTAACACATTCTCTCATGTGTGGGCTTTACAATTATAAACCAATAATTTTAATACTACAGAAGTGCTAATTTTGTTTTTCACTACAGGGGATTATAAATCAATTTATCGACCATTGTTTTAATCCCTTAAAAAAAGACGGATTGTCATATTGTGGACTAGACATTTAAAGTTATTTTCAAAGTTTTAAAACGTCGATTTTCCTACGGCTTACACGGCTGCCGATCCTTACATTTTATAAAAATACCTTCCTAAGTTTAACAGGGAGGGAGGGGATGTGGACTGTAAATTATACTATTCCCCAAAGTTTTTTAAGCTCATACAAAAATTTTTAACTTTATTTTCGTGAAAACTTTTGGGACCTTTCTTAAATTTTGATGGTAGTTAAAAACTAGTACTGGTATCAAAATTTTTAGATACCAAAGGGGCAATTTTGTTTATCATAATTAAATTAGACATTAATTTATCGGCCATTGTCTTATCCCTTAAGATCCCTAAAGTTTTCCTACCCTTGGTTAACGAATATAAATGATTTTTATAAAAAGGTAGAATCTATTAATTTTAACCATACTCAACAAAAACATTTTTTCCTTACAACAAAATTTGGGTATAGTCCCTTTCGTAACAACGCTTCTGAATTTTCACAGTAAATTTTCTAGCCCCTGCTAGGCAATCACCTAACCTAACCTAAAATAACCTTTCAAAAGCTGCTGTGAAAATACGAATAAACGCCACTTAAGACGCGTTGCCAAGAATGGGACTACACCCCAAAATTTCATTTTAATCTTGAAGTTTTTTTTGTCTGTTTGTATTACTTTTTATTTAAAAAAATCCTTTTACTAAATATATTCTTTTAATGCACAACGTTTAATATAGAAGCTGCACTTTTTAAAATCTTAATTTTTTGAAAAAACGCTCACACCTAGTTCTTAATATTAGAAGTGTAAACACAAAGGGAAAAAAACAGGAAGGAAAGGAAGGGGATATTAGTCTTTTTTATACGCCAGGGAGAACCAAGTAAAAGTGGCTGACTAAGATTATGACGTCAAAAAAATCAACTAATGAGAGGCCAGAATACAGAATACACCAATGGTAAAATTTATAGTGGTCACTCATTGGTTAATTTTTTTTTGACGTCATAATCTGAGTCAGCCACTTTTACTAGGTTCAACTCTTTATTAAATAAGCTTTCTTACTTGTTTACTTAACAACTTTCAGGACTTTTATTTAATTTTGTTAGGTATGTTCATATAGCTGAGTGTACAAACGTTTCAACCACTAAGTGTAACATACAGAAAGTGGTATCATCAGGGATCATCGGCCATTGTCTTATCCCTTTACATCCCTGTTGTTCCACCAGTCACCAAAGTTTTATAAAAACATTTTCTTATTCGACGAACTTTCTACCTAGGGGGCCTTTGGATGCTTGCTAAATCAAGTTAAGTGTCAAAACTGTTCAACCACTGATTGTAATCTGCATCGGGGAATCGCATTGATTTATCGGCCATTGTCTTATTCCTTTAGATCCCTGAGAAACCAAAAATGACAAAGTCCATAGGAGTAAAATAGAAAATTGGAAATTAGAGTCAAATTAGCTATTGGTTTCCTGGTTATTAAGTAATACCTTATAGTTGCAAGAATTTACATGTGAAGTTTAAATCGATAGGGCGATTCTAACATTCCACCCCCTTCCTAAGAATAGGTTTGTTTTTAACCAGGAGGACAATATTCTAAAAGATTTGTAATCCTTATAATAAAGTAACAGGATGTTTGTGTGTTTGTACCGAAGGATCTCACTAACCGCTGAACCGATCGGGTTCTCCTTAACAGGGTAGATTCTCATAGTTCCCGGGAAGTTTTATTATTATTTTTGGGGAGGGTACCACCACCCTCCCAAGTGTAATCACAAAAAAATAAATAAAAATCAGTTTCTAGATTTAACAAAGAGAGTTCAACGAAACATAAACGTCAAACGCAACATAGACATATTTAAATATAAAAAAAACATATAAAATGTCACTAGAGGCCTCTAGAGGCGTAGCCGCTAGTCTATAAATAAAGTATCAATAAATCTAATAAAACGGTTCTAAATTCATAGAAGGAGTATTAAAATAAGACTTTATACAATTTTTGAAGATTTTAATAATATTTTTGTACATTTATTTTACAAAAATCATTTTAGTAATTTGACTATCATAACCGATTCATTGAAATTTTTTTTTAAAGAGCCCAATCCAGGTTTGGGATGTAACCAAATGGAAGTGAGTTTTAACAGGGGGAAAATAACCTTGATCTATAATTGTTTGCCAGATTCATTTTCCCTTAAATGAGAAGCGTAGCTATTTTATTACAAGGGCATGTTTGCTTTTGGGGTAAAGATTTTCCTTATTTAAGGCCATCTTATCTATATTTCACTTCAGTCTACCTGTAATGCTTTTTTAGAAATTTGTTTTTTTCTCTTATGCTAAATAGGTGGCTTAAGCTTTTTTATCTTTAGGAAATTTTGCTGTCCAATGCACGTCTTCTTTATAAATTATAATGTCCAGCAGTCTATCAGTAATTCTCTAATATAAATTCGTAATACCATAAGCATCATAACTTACTATGGCCTTCTGGCAGTTTTTATTTTTACATTAAAGAAAATAGCTACTTACGGATGTTGTCATTCTTGTTATTTTCTTTTTACGAGAACAACTTTATATCAACCGTTCGATACTTATTTTGACCATGGGCACACAAGAAAAAATACTGTTATTAACCTACTACCCTGTTAGTATTTTCTACTTTCGTCAATAAAAATAAAAGGCTTAGACGTCCTCGATAAATACTATACCATTAGTTATAATAAATTTACCAGAAATCTCTCATTTAATTTTTTATAAGGAAAATATGATAATGGACACTGCATGGACAGCTATGGACAGGATGGCGTCACTGATGGATAGCTATGGACCGGATGGCGGCACTGATGGATATGGCGATGAAAAACACAAGGAAATATATGAGAAATAGTCTGTGTTTTAGAAAATTTTCTAAACATAGCCTAAAACTTGATAACACTGATCTCACATATAATTTTATTATTTGTGGGGTAAAATTAGGCAATGTCAAAAAGTCTTGAAATCAAAGGCTTTTTGCCATTTTTTTCCGCGCGTTTTCGAAAGGTTTCTGCTCTATTTTGCGCTTACATAGGATAAGGCTATCAGACTAGGATGTTTGCATGTTTACTAATGTATTTTTGTTCCCTTTAGCTACAACAACCACCACAACGGAGCCACCACCACCAACAACATTACCTGCGGACCAAGTGTTGTATCCACGGACAACAGATTATCATTGGAGTAGGTAAAAAAATTTCAGCATAACTACAAAGTACAAAAGTAACATGTTGTCTGCCTGTGTGCATCGAATAATCTCGCTAACCACTAAACCGAAATGGTTCTGCTTTACAGTAATGCCTTTACAGCCTGGCTTCCAAACCGATTAACATCCACTGGATTAGAACAGGTTCTGAATCATACTGAAAAATCATATGTATATCTGGGCAAACAAAACTGAAATTAATTTGTCGGTTCCACAATATAAAGGTCCTTTTTAACCTTAATGTAAATCAACAAAAAGGGTTAATTTTGTTTATCATCATCGAGGATGTATATCAATTTAACTTCCATTGTCTTGGTTCTGAAAATCTCTGAAATAATGTGATTAATTATCTTCCATCATCTTTGTTTTATTCTGCAGGTTTGATCATAATGCGACAGGATCTGAGATAGTTGGAGGCTGGTCACTGTTACCTGATGGAAAGGCACAGGGACCTTTGGGATTTGGCAGTGCTATTAAATTCAAATCTGAAGAGGTATGTAAAAACGTTGTTTTTTGTTATATAGCAACTTTACAGTTGACTTATAAATAATTGAAAGATGTAATTAACTAAAGATATAAGAACAAATTAAACGACAAATGTAAACAAGCATAATAAACAACTAAAATATTTTATTTCCTACATTTTTAACATGTATCAATATACTAGAATACTATAGATAGCATGGATATTTATTTTTTATATTATTACACACAAAAAACACATGTGTGAGGTATACTAAGCTTTATAGAACATGCTTTTAAAATTTTGTTTTAAATGTCTAGTAAATAAATACATAGAGACTCGACGATGTGGCTGAATAAATGAGCTGTGTGACGTCATAAAAGGAAGAGATGAGAGGAGACGTGGGAAAGAAAACCATTGAAGAAAAGGTGAATCTATTGACGTCACCCGGCTCATTGTTTCAGCCACTTTGTCGAGTATCGATTACATATTTTGGTGAATTCCACAAAGTGCTGTTGACCACTGAATAACCCCCCCCCCCCTGGCCACCCATATTTTAAGGAAATTGAAAATAAGGGAGGGGTAGTTTTCTCCTAACCCATTCGGGGATTATACCTTCGGTGCCCTTACCATGCAGGGCTACCCAATATATTCAAAATGAACACACAAACAAAAATAATGGAGGGGGGTTAAATTCTTAACAAGGCTCTTAGAGAAAAAACGTTAATTTTTTCACAAAGTAATTCTTTGCGAACATTGTTTAGGTCTTTGTATTTTTTATGTTTCTAAAATAAGCTTTATTTTATGTTTAGTGTTTGTATGACACGAACTGGATGAAACCAGACGAGGAGCAAGGTCTTAAATATGACCCCTGCATGTGGAACCCCATGAACTGTACTGAAGGCGTCTCCTTTAGTGTCTGGGAGAAAATGTCATTTGGAGAAGAGGTCTTTTTTGGAGGTGGACGTAAGCGGTATCTGATGAGCACTGGAGGTGATTACAATGAGGTTCAGGGCAGAGCCTGGCCGGGATTTTCCATCTACCATCAAGGCCTTGATATTGTAGCACTGGTCAGTACAGGAGAACAGATATGGTTGCTGAAAGTGAGTGGCCAGCTCTACAACAATACCTGGACACAGATTGGTGTCAGGTTCAGCCTGCCTAACCTGGGAAAGCCTGAAATGGCAAAAGAAGGAACATCAGGCCTGGAAAAGATGGGAGGTCTAGAGATGTACATTAATCTTGAAAAAGTGGGACATACAATTGTTCCAGATTCAACTGCCAGAGGTTCCACAATATGGACAGCTGAGCCAAGACTTACCCACAATGGAAGACCAAATGGAAGGCCTGTAATGATGTTTGGCTGCCACCAAAACTCAGAGCTTCAGCTTACTGGCCAGTTTGTAGGTTTTGCTGGAACTGACACATCACCAGCTATAATTGATGAAGTAGCCGTCTGGAGAAAAAGCTTGCCCAATTCTCAGCTCAACTATTTCTATGGTGGCTTTTCCCCAGATCTAGATGATTTCAATGAGGATCAGTTCTCCGCCATGATGCAGGGTGTTGATGTAAACGATGCTGCACAAGCAGAGGCTGCTAGACTTGTTCTTGAAGCAATGCTCATGGGACCTCCAACTACATTGCCACCTTTCCCAACAAGAACAATGGATCCACTGGCTGAAAAGGTTACAGATCCTTCATCAAAGAAACCTGACTCTACTACAATAGATGACGGTTTGTTAAGCAATGAAACAACAACTGCAAAGCCAAAGAAGACCAAACCAAAGATTCTTGCGAGGCAGGACATTATGACTGGTCTCCTCAAAACAGACGCAGCTCAAGATGGCCAGGATCCAGAATATGTCCAGGATAGATTTGCCCTCGCTAGAGTAGTTGCAGCTTTGATTTCATCATCACCAGATAATGTCAAAGGCTGGGAAGGTGTTGAAGGATTAACATCTGAACAAGGTGCTGCTAAAACTGTAAAGGAACTTGAAGATTATATGCTTGCCTGGGTTGGTAGTGTCAATATATCAGCAGAAAGAATTGATGATCCACATTGGAGAACACAGTACTTTGATCCTAATGAAGATGCCATGAGATATGCTACCTATGGAGATGACATGGTCATGAATGTTGATAAAATACCACTCAGACCAGTTAGAGATTCTGGAGAGATCAGAATGTCCTATCCTGATTATTCTGGCTGGGAATGGTCAGAAGCAAAGGCAACTTGGAACAATGTTAAGGATAACTTTACTGTACCAACTGGAATGTATGAGAATATTGAGGGCTGCAATGATAATCCAGTTACCATCCTAACAGCAGTTTACAATGGATTAACATACACAGCACCAAAAAGGAAAAATCCAGTTAATATCCACAGTAGAAGTGTAAAAATCGACACTAAAGTCATCAGTGTTAAAGTCAAGCTTAATTCAGACCCAATGGTTGGTGACAATGTTGATCATTGTAGACCAGAAGTAAATTATATGAAGGACAACCCAGTTAGGTTGAGATTATACCACAACGAAGTTGCCAAAGCAAAACGTACGTTGCTCTGGCACTCTGAAGAATACTGGGAGGGGCTTGAAGTGCGCCATTGTGTCTGGTGGAATGAGAGATTTGGCATCAATGGTGCATGGGATGACCATGGTTGTAAACAAACATTTACTAATCCAGAGTACACTGACTGTGAGTGCTACAATTTTGGCAACTATGCTGTGCTTGCTGAGCTGTTGGAACAACCAGAATCTTTGAGGCCTGCTCAATGGATCCTCATCATTAAATGGATTGGAATCATCATTGGAACCATCCTTCTTGTCTTCTTTGCGGTTGTAGTCTTCTTGTCAGTGTAAGTATTTAATTGTATTATAAAGATTGTTCTATTTTCAAACAAAATATCTTGGAAAATAGCTTTTTTGCTTTTTGCTGTTTTCTCTTATATTAATTTAGAGGATTTTTTCTTTCCTTACTTCATGTTACTAGGTAGGTCACAAAATATTGTTGACCTATGAAAAGATTTTACATTAGAAATATAACTTAAAATGTGTTCATATGTAGAGGCTTTTATATGAGTGTTCAGCTTTTCATAACAATTGGTTTTTTTTTCTTTTCATGCAAGGGTTTTACAAAAGTATTTTTATCAAACCATACTACTTGGACATCTTGTTAATTGTAATGATAATCTGATTAAATATTCTTTTCAGTATTGTTGGAGAGATGTTCCACCAGATCCGCATGTGGACCTGTATCTCCTATCTCATTGCCAACATTCTCATGCTCATCACTGACACAGAACTATGTGCTAGCAGACACGACAACATAGCACTCTCCATGTCCTTGATATATTTCTATCAAGCAGCCATTATATGGAACACATGTGAGACTCATGCCACGTTTAAAGGTGTAACAGCAGGATTGATTAACGGAAGAACTTCTGTATATCATCCATTTGCATGGGGAATACCATTAATAACAATTGGGTTCTTAATGTTCCTTGATGGTCCTAACTTGGGGACCCATCCAACATGTTTCATATCCTGGGAGAGACCTGTCATCCAAAGATGGTTTATCCTCAACTCTTTCTGCTTCATTTTTACCATTATCTTTACCACTATCATTGTCTTCAATATAATGAAGGTACAAAGCCACAATAAAGATACTGTAATGTATCTGAAAGATCAAACCAAAGGCATGATAGCCACTTCAATAGGAATGATGATACTTTGGTGTTTCGGCACAATTGGGTACTTCTCCTACATGAAGACAAATGATATGGATGTTATCAATATGATGCCAATGTTCCAGGTGCTCAATGGATGGTTTGGAGTCTTTATGTTTATCTTCCTTGGTGTTTGGTCCAAACGCTTTAGAATCGGAGTCCATAGTAAGGCAGAGGAAGAGAAGAGAAAGCGTGCAGCCAGTCTTGGCTATGCTCCAGATCCACAGGGAGAATCTCCACGAACAGCCGAAACATCTCCTATGACAAGTCGGCCTGCCTCGCCTCAGGGCAGCATAACTGAAGGGGGTGAACCGCCGGCTAGTAGTAGACCTGCCAGTGGTGAACCCAGGCCGGGCAGTAGCACTAGCCAGCCGCCAGGTAGTAGACCATCTAGCGGTCAGCCTGGAAGCCAGCCAGGTAGTAGGCCGGCCAGTAGTACAAGCCAGGCACCAGCTGGCAGTAGGCCTGGCAGCGGTACCAGTCAGCCACCTGCAGAAGACCCTATACCTGAGGAACCAGAGGAAAATGCGGCCGATGCTGAATAGTTTCCCCCAGTTAATTTTAGTTGTTAAACATGTTCAATGCTGGATAAATTTATCTAAAAATTTTATTTAATTATTACTGATCCATGTTAAAATATATTAATATATTTTGAAGAGCATAATCATTTGTTTTATTATTTTTAATGAAAAGTTTTTTTTTCTTATTATAACTCTTTTTTGAATTACAAAATCACGAAACCTTTCACAGTTTTTTAAGGCCATATTGCTTTTTATATATTTTTTTATCAACATTTAAAATAATAAAGCATACTATAAGCAAGCATAGTATGCTTTATAATGAAAGTTTTATGTTTTTGTATGTCGAACCTTCAATTTCAATTTAAGATTTATTTTGGATCATTTTTATCTAAGGGCGATTTCTCATGGGTAGGTGATGGGACCTTTCCCCAAAATATGTTTGCTGGACCTATAAGAAGCAACATTGTAAAGGAGAACCTAATCAGTAAAGCGGTTAACGAGATACTTCGCCACAGACACACAAGAACATACAGACACGTAGACATTATACTATCTTTATATGAGGATGTCTTTCTCATGCAGCAGATGGCTTCATTGGTTTTTATAAATATAAAGATTATCATATAGACGAGTAGACTGGTATCTAGTTTGTAGCCCATAGAATAGAAAATAGAAACATATTTAATGGAAAAAAGAAAAATTAGTAATTTGAATTGTTTGTAAATGCTAAAATAATTGAATTAAGTAGACAATTCTTTCTCAGTTTGAAAGTTGTTCACAAAAACGTAAATAAAATTACATAAAGATTAAACTTATTTCAAAACTTTCTTTACGGCTACAAACCGGTTTGATTTTGCGGAAAAGGCGCATTTTTACTGTCGTTTGTATTTCATGATTAAAAAGCTTTCAAATCAGGAGTAACCACTTTTTGCGTCAGATTAAAAACAGACGTTATAACTAATATGAAAGAAATACTAAAATTGAAATCAAATCTAATTATATCACTGATTTTCTCGAGTACTATATAAGACAGCAACTTTTGGTGAAGATTCCCTGTATTCATACAGTATACAATTTACTTGCTACGTCAGTCTGTCATTCATGCTTCAAAAGACATTTTCTTAAATATCGTGATTTTTTCTATGATTTGGCGCATATTATCTCTCTACCTTTTTTTCTTATGACAACTAAACATCTGCTTTTTAACTAACAAGGTCTTTGTCCTTCCATAATTTTTGAGATTCGCTTATTGATGTTGTCATCCTTGTTATTTTAACATCTACAGTAAACTGTCCTATATTTAATTGGAGAAAATAAATTTAAGTTTTAAAAAATGAATCATTCTCTTTGCAAGCAAATTTTGTATTTTTTTTACCAATTCTGTGACGTTTATTAGTGACAAGAGATTCCTGTTACGGATTTTTTACTTTTCTTTAAATTAGTAAAAGATTATTAATTTATTAAAACTTATTTTATTTGTACTACAATTAAATCTATAAATCTTTAAAGATCCAAAGATATTATTTAACTCCAGATTTTCTTTGTATTTTATACCTCAATTATCCAACTCAATATTACAGCCCTTCAGGTCTTTTTAGTGACACGCATGGACATAGAAATAATTGTCAGAAATATATTTTAGAATAAATAAATCTTTCAGTCATTCCTGCTCCTTCATTTTGAAAAAAAGGAAAATTAGGGAGAGTGGGCGGGAGAGCTTATATTCCAGTACGCCTAATTTCTATGGGCGCCCTATGCATGGTTTGCTTAACCCCTTGGGGCTATCCATAAACCAACCTAACCTGATTTAAAGTAATAAACAACAAACGAGAAAGTATCCAGCTTTCTTTATATTCATTAAGGCACTTTGAGATCTTAAGAAGCAAGCACATATAAGAATTTTTTATTTTGAGAATACCTGTCACTGCCTTCGAATTTTATTGACGCGTAAACTCGAACAAGAACAAAGACAAAGAAGAAATTTCAATTTCTAATCATTAAAGATTCACGGATTTTGGGGATTGGTCGTTGAAATTAACATTTGATGCGTGATTGTTTTGTCATTTTTACCCAGAAATAGATATAGAGATAACAAGGAAAATAAATCTAAAATGATTTTTGGGGCAGATAAAAAAGTCCTCTTTGCTAAGAATTGTTTACAAGTTTAAGTTTAAAATCCAGTGAATAAAACTTTGGGTACCAGTATAATTTAAAGTCCAATGTCCCCTACCTCTCTGGTTAAAGAATACAAAATTCCAAATGAAATTTTAACCAAAACGCTTTTTTACGCAAAACTACGCAATGTGATTAAAACATAATAAAACAATGAGAGGCACACAAGGTTTTTTTTGACGCGTTTAATTGAAAAAAAAATAATATATAATTAATTTAAAATATGTTCGTTTTTATTATTTATTTTAGACTAGGTACATAGTTTCATTAAATGCCTTAAAGGACGCCTGCAAGAAATAACACGCTTTAACTGATTACATTTTTACAATAAAAACACCACATTTCATAGTCAAAATCTATGAAAAAAAATTGATTTAAATTGCATTTTTAAACGAAAATCATAGCGGAAACAAAGGGGGAAACTATTACAAGCTCAGCTGTGATTGGTTGTTAAGCTGATTCAGCCTTCTGATTGGCTACAGTACACTCGGTACAACACAAGTTAAACTTAA
>LS050444.1:0-12032 GCA_900241095.1 Acartia tonsa | reverse complement strand
ACAAATACAAACTATTTTATTTCCATGACAATTTTCCTGGCTTCATTCTGATGGCAACATTTATCTTTATATACATTCTATGCCACTTGTGTTTTACAATGAATTTGAAGAAAAAACACGCACATATCTATAATACAAAGTAGAGCAATGTCTGTCTGTCTGCCTGCCAGCCTGTCTGAAGCTTTAGATCTCAGGAAGCACTGAATCGATTTGGCTCTACTCTTCAGGGAATATACCTACTGGTTCTGTGATAGTTTAAAGCTATTTTCTTGTGGGATGGGACTCCCCAAACCCACCCTAAAAGAAAAATAGTTCCTCTCCCCCCCAAAAAAAAAAAAAAATTTTTTTAAACTAAATTTTAAAAAGGCGGGATGTCGAATAAAAAATGGATATAATACGATACGATACATGATTTCTCAGTGTCGGTTCTTATCCACTGGACATTCATCGGTTTCGAAGCCATACTGGAAACTATATTATTTTAGTTGGAAGAAACAATATTTCCGGACAGTGCACAAAGTCATTCTGGCGGACACTCTTTCACCAACCTTTGTAGGCAGCACTTTCGAGGTAAGCTATATTATAATGATAACCTATTATATAAAGTAGTAAGTTTTTTTTGTCTGTAGCTTAAGATATCGGTATCTACTGAAACGATTGAGTTATTCATTTTATGTTAGCTTCTTAAAGGACCATGGGTGGTTATTAAATTATTACATCTAAGTTTGGTTTTATTCCTTTCGTTACTCCTTCAAATACAGAGCTGCTAGATGCTTAGAAAGCAGCTGCCAGTTAGTGATAAAGTATCTGACAACGTTTAGTTTCCTGATTTGTAGATTTTTTTGACAAGTGGATTAATTTCTTTATTTTATTTAGTAGCAACAAAAAACTTTTGGGCCAGGGACGTTCAAGTATTTTATTTTCAGGGGGATAAATTTTGGGTTATTTTAATGTATTTTTAAAAATTTTGTGGAGGCAAAATAATGGGTAAACTCCTTTTTACCCCCAACCCTTGGACCCTTGTTATGGGCTATGATTTAGCAGTTTAATTCAAATTAGAAATTTTTAAAAGTTCCTTATAATGTCGGGTTAAAGATGGAATAAAATTGGTTTTGTGATGAAACCAAGGACAAGTTGGTATAAAGAGGGTAAAATATAACCACACTCTACCATTAATTTACTCAAAAATTATAAAGCTTAAAGATTAATTCATGATTGGTAACAGTTTACAAACTTTTTATCCAATAATTTAGAAAAACGTAGAAAAGGAATAATTATGTTTTCTATAAACACGTCTGTAAACCACACAAAACAAAACAATACCAGAGGTGGATTCTTAAAAAAACGTTTTGGCCCACTGTTTCACTAAAATTAATAAGGCTCGCTAAATTATTTTTGAAAAATCCTCCAAAATCGCATAAAAAATCTACAAAAATTCAATAAAATCATAAGAGGGTTATTAACCTATGATTTTTGTAGATTTTTAATGCTTTTTTGGAGGATTTTTCACAAAAGTTTTTAGCGAGCCTCGCTAATTTTAATGAGGCAGTGAGCCAAAAAGTTTTTTTTTAAAATGCACCTCAGTTTTTCTCCCAGTAATATTTTAACCTCATCACATTTCAAAGGCAAGACTAATCCTTTTAGACATTTCTGTAAAAAGATTCCAAGAAAACTCTTGCAATAGAAAAAATCCGCAAAACTAAATGGTTTTCACAAAAAAAATGAATAATACTATGAAGTAGCAAATTGTTTCATAACTACTTTTTTTTCTTGATGCTAAATTAAGTCGACAAACATTGGAAGGCAATATCCTATTACATGAAGTAATAGGTTTTTTTTTCTCTGTAACAAAGGATCTCACTAACCGCTTAACCGATTTAGTTCTCCTTTTCAAGGAATCTTTATAAATGTCCCAGTATGTTTTTAGGCTATTTTATTTCCGGATTTTGTCATAGGATGATTTTAGGTCATTTTTTGCCATTTAATAGCTCGTGAAATACAGAGCCCCTAGATGCCAGGGGCGCAGCCGCTTGTTGATAAATATAGTAGCCTTGCTACTGAACAAAATATTTAAACCTTTTATAAGAAGGAAGATGATTAAAGTCCCTCAACAGATTATGACGTCATCAGATAGAATAGCCAATGATTTATGCTGGCCTCTCATTGGTTATTCGATCGTATACGTCATAATCTGTTGAGGGACTTTAGTCATCTTCAAAAAAAGCATCCAAGTGTAGAAATTGAAAAAAATATTTAAAAAATAATCAAAAAATGTATATAAAATGTTTTGTTCTTTCAATAATGACCTTTCCAATTGGGATAAAAGTTGCTGGTATATTTTTTTTCTTTTTTAAACTTTCACCTGGAAAAATGTCAAAGCGCAAATTGTGTTAAAATTGTGTCAAAAATTATTTATGTGACGTCATAAAAATGAGGGATTATCCATCTCTTTTTTAGGGGTTTCTTTCCCACTTCTCCACTTCTAAAGAAAAAACAGTTCTTGTATATAAAATATTTTGTTCTTATAATAAGGACCATTCCTATTGTAGAAAAAGTTGAAAGTATAATTTTTTTCCTTCTTCAACCTTAAAACCCTTTCCTGAAAAAATCATTTATTGTTATGTCTAAAAGTGTAAAAACTTCAACAAGAAGTTAAAACTTAAGAGTCTTCAGATGCTTTAAGACAAAAAAGTACTAAAACAAATGATCTGATAATATTAAAAAAATTTATTTTGGTTTTATAGTCTAAACTAACAGCTGCGCTCCTAGCATATAGTAGCACTGTATTCCAAGGGAAAGGATAATAGCCTAAAACCAAACTAAGATATAAGAATTAAATAGCCTAAAACCATCCAGGGACCTATAAGAAGCTTTCATAAAATGGAGAATTCAGTGGTTATTGAAATCTTAAGCTACACAGATACAAATACCTTACTACTTTATACAATAGGATTACATGAACTGTACCTCTCAAAATTACTATTAAAGTTTAAGGTGCTTACTTTTTTTATTTTAACACCCCCCCTTTCCCCACCATCTTATTTTAATTTTAAATTTATATATTTTTTAAAAATTTAATAAACTTTTTAGATGGGAATATATAATGGGAATCTTCACTAAAAATTTCAGTTGTCTATCTTGAATAGGACCCAAGAAAATCACGTTTCCCCCATAGCTTTACGGACAGACTGACGGTCATACAAAGTAAATTATAGAGTAGCTTCGGTACTAAAAAGTAAATTAAACATTAAATTAATGATTCTACAAACATTAAGAATCTCTAAACAAAATAAATGATGACAATTTACCTAGATAACAAGATTACTTAAAACAACAACAATGGCTAAATCTAAAGACATTAATGTTAAATGTCTTGTCTCAAACTAGTGGCCTCATTCCTAGCCTCTAGGGGCTTTGCCATATAAAAGAAGAAATGAAGGAAAGTTGCTATAGTTGGTTTTTTTAATAAAGGACGCTGCACCACATGATGTGCAAAAATTGTTATTTTTTTAAAAATGATATGACAATTTTTTTCTTTTTCGGAGTTGTGAGGGTGTTCTACACCCCAACAAAATAGCTTAAAACCATCACAGGACCAGAAGGTATATTCTCTAAAAAGTAGAGTCCTATAGGTTTGGCGGTTATTGAGATCTTAAACTTTCAACAGTCAGACATATTGACGGATGTACGGACAGATGAACAGACATCGCTATATAGATTAAATTTCAGAATAAATCGCCTGCATTAAGGTTATGATACCTCTAAAATCAGAAAAGTCTTTTTGTATGAAATGAAGATTTGTTTATCAAATGTTTTGTTTTGATCAAATTGTATGAAATTATTATTTCTTTTTTGTTATTATTATCTTGGCATTGGTTTTCTCTATAATTTTCACATATTGCTCTACTAAATAAAATTATATTATTTTTGCTATATTAAACTGATATTTGTTTTTGTATGACTTGCTTATAACTTGTATGATCTTTATAATTGTGTTCTAATAATATGTTATTGTAATAGTGCGATTGTTTTGATGCTTTATTCTTAAATAAATCATAGCGAATCATATGCTCGCTTTTAAAGCAAGCACAGTGTTAAACTCCCAACAAAATATCTTAAAACAGCAGCAAGACCTGTATCTATATAAGGTTCTACGTTAATTTCACAGTAGTATTTAAATCTAATATAAACACTCCCAAAACCAATTTGTAGCTCTAATAAAACTGTTGATTTCTTAACACACACAAATTGTATTTCAATCAATATTTCCTATATTTCAATTTCCAAAAAATTCAAAGAGTTCTAATTTCGACAAATTTGATTTTAATTTTCATATTTAGGGAAAATTCATATTTTAAAATGTTTAGGAAGTAGCTGAGATCTGTTTTACCAAACTGAATCTGATCCTGATAGCTGTTGAGGCAAGAAAATACGAGGGAGGAGAAATTCATATATGTCCCAGGTAAGTTAGTGATTAGAGTAAAACACTAAAGGGGAAAGGGGTTAAACAACTGGATGTCCCCCCAAAGAGAACCCTGTGCCGACCATCAATTTGGTGAATGAAAATCAACCATTAGCATCGGGAATACTAACAGAGCCAAGTGGATACAAAAAAGCAGGAGGCAATTTGCTAGTAGACGAAAAAGGTCCCAACAGGGGGATCCAGGTAGTTTTAAATTATACATTTATATTTATAGATTTATAGTTATTGGATTCACATAAAAAAACATAAAAAAAAAACATTTTATCAGTGACAGATTACGCCCTGTCTTACGAATCAGTACAAACAATAATACACTATGCTACTGTTGATACCAGGTGTACTTTACAATTATTCATCTATAATACAAAGTAGAACGATGTCTGTCTGTCTGTTTGTCTGTGTGTCTGTACCGAAGGATCTCGCTAACTGCTGAACCGATCATGTTCTTCTTAACAGGTTATATTCTCATAGGTCCCGGGAAGGTTTTTAACTATTTTTTTTTGGGGGGGGGGTTGGGGGTCAGGGTGTGGCACTGAGTTGGCTTCCCTAAAATTAGGAATATGCGTATGCGTATACACTATAATTCTTAATTTTATGAGTCAGAGGTGTATAGCAGAGGAAACTAAAGTATAGATTTATTATTTCTTGGATCTTACACCATTTATCATGTACACTAATCAATTTAAAGTTGTAGCTAGCTATAATAACGATTTCCCAATCCATACGCTTTACTCCATTCACTCCCCTCCTACTGGATTAATGAACTGACCAATAAAGTAATGTCCATGATGATAAATGAATGGAAATATAACCTTCATATTTTACAACATACAATTTATCCAATCAATTTTATGAACCGTTTAATAAATAAATCCAATTAAAAACACAACAATAAACAATATTTGATTTTGATTGAACAGGAGTGTTATTTGAATTAACCTAAGTTGAAAACAATATTTGCATTGCTATTCTATAATTATGGTATACCTGTATGTTTGAAGGTAAGTCTTATAGACTCATACAGACCAAAATATTAACCTTTTTTGACAAAAGAAGTCATTTTTGTGCTGTGTGTAACTGTTTGGTCAAATGATCTTATTAAGTCACTGTTCTTAGTTCTTGACTAAAAGTATACTTAGCGTTTGCTCATAATTAAAAACAGTTTGACTTAATACGAGCATTTGACTAAATTTTTAGATGCAACATTACGGGAAATACCAAAAAATGACCCCTTAATACATTATTTTAACCTTAATATAGAGAAAGCTTAAAGTGTCATGTGTGACGTCATAAAAATCCATCTCTTTTTTAGGGGTGTCATTTTCCACTTTTATAGACATATTTTTATGACGTCGCACAACACATGACATTTTGAGCTTTCTCTTAATATCGAAGAGTCCAGCTTTATAAAAAAAAATAGGCCATACTATTTATAGACACAATTGTCCATCTTCAGCATATTTTTGCTGTTTCTATAGATAGACAAACATTACAATGTTGTTGTCTCCTATCTCTGCCCAATAATTGGAAATTAATGTCTCTGTGTGTATTATTATTTGTTTAGCTAATACAACAAAATCATTTTTCATTTTGCCCTGCATTGTCTGCTGACATTATCTAAATATTGGCTGAATAACTTTTCTTGGAATACACCCATTATCAATGTTGGGAAGGGAGATGACAAAGGTGGTTATTTTTAACTACACCCTCTTTTTAACCCAAAATTTGAAGCTCGCAAGGGAAGATGAAATCATCATTCTATTTAATTTCCTGATATCCTTTTCGATCGCCCTGCTAAAAAATATACATTCATTTGCTTGTATATTTTTTAAAGGTTACAAAAAAAACTTAATAGTCTTTTTCTTGTTAGATAATAATGATGTTAACATTAAAAAAAAGCAAAGAGAAAGCTTTAAAAACATTTGAGATATTATTGATTATAAAATTACTAGTAGTTATTTTAAAATATATATCAATTACTTTATTGTGACTGACAGGAATCTTCTTGTTTACCTACTTAACACAAAGAAAAATTCAGATAAAACTAGTATTTCCGGTAAGAATGGTAAAAAATAGAATTGGATTATTTGTATGTAAATATAGATTATCTATAAAGAAAACACTTAGAATAATAATTGATACATTAAGTATCACAGAGTTAGAGATAGGCTAATAAGAGAAAAGATGTCAATTACATTTTTTTATTCAGATACCTATATAATAACCTAAATATATCAATTAATTAATATGTCTGTTCTTGTAAGGAGTATTTAGGATATTTTAATTATCTATAATAATATACCTTTGTTATAAGATACTCATTAACTTTCTATTTAGAAACAAGAAAATATCTGTGAATGCTATTGGTCTGTTCCTGGCTGAGTCTAGTGACGCGGCAAAACGCGCGTGGTTCTACTGCAGGATAGTGTTGCCAGATTTTTAAATATGTTTGTAAAATGTTAATTTTTATACTTTCAGGTGCATTTATTAACTATGTATGTATATTAAATTATATGTTATTTACCAGGGGTTGGCTAAAAACAGCTTTACGTTTATGTTTTATATGGAAATAAATGTCAAATGTTTTACTTAAAAATATTTTTTATAAAAAATTTTAAATCAATCTGGCAACTTGTTATAGAGTATGTCATGAGAACATCAATGACGTGTCAGAGATAAAGAAATGTTCGTGTAAGAAGCTGGCCAAGGCCAGATATGAATATTATAACTATGGACGTGATAGAAATGATCAAATGAATGGGTAAGCATAAATAACTATCATAAAATTTGGTTTATTGATGTAGTTTTTTATACTACACTCAAGGATATATGGATCCATATAGAGATTTTGTGAATGGTTAAAAGTGAAGCAGCTAATAGTGCTTACTAAAAAGGATGTCATACAATACAAATGGCTTATGATAGGCCAGTATACATTTTATTGACCAATAAAAAATGTACACTGGCCTTTCATTGGTCATTTGTATTGTATGACTTCATTTTTCTAGCACTAAAAGCTACATCGTTGAAAGTCATAAAAAGAACATTTTTAAAGATTATAATCATATCTCACTCCATAACCAGAATATTTGTAAAACAGTTTATTAAAGCATATTTTAAATCAGGAATAAAGTAATATTGGTTATGCAATCTAAATTCATTTTTTTGTTAGTTTTTGAACAGCAAAAAGTTATGAATTATATTACCTCTCAGTGCCTTCATCCCAAATATAATTATAATGAATATTAGACATATAAAATAAATTGTTGTGTAAAATAAATGATCTTCTTTTAAGACAGAGTGATGAGGATAAGTTTATGACAAAGTAAGTCCCTGACAAATAGGAGCATGCTTTATTTAAGGGACATAAAAGTAGTAAACACAATCATACGCATAAGTCTATGAGCTATAACAAACTTCAAAATCTTCATAAAGTATGAACAATTTTTGAAACTTTTTATTGATGCAAAAAAATTATGAATTTATTTGATGAATGTTTCAAATAAGTTTCTGAATTTGACATTAACGTTCCAATATGTCTTAATTAACAAATCCTAGATCTAGAGTTGCTGTGCTACTTACACTACAATAGGTGGGCATGCACAATATTTTGGATAGAGGGAATGAGGGGGAGGTGGGGACTTTCATTCTCCATCTTTATTTAGGAATTTATACTCTAGGTTAAACTCTAGGCTGAGAGAGGGAGGGGGGTTGTAACTTCTAAGACCTAAAAATTAGCTAAGATGTTTTATCCTGTGTCATATGCTGACAAATCTTTTGTGGCACTTGTTTGTATTTTTTTTACAGTGTGATACTACGCTTTTGCTTTCTTACAGTGTGATACTAAGCTTTTGCTTTCTTACAGTGTGATACTACGCTTTGCACTTATTATGAGCCTCACACAAATATGTTGCTAGAAAATAAAGGAAAAATGGATAAGTAAATTTGGTTTCTTTAATATTAAGTTAGAAAAAACCGAATTTTTTAAAAACTGGCTATTGATTATTATTGACCTATGGCCTATGAAAATTAAATTTTTGAAGAATTTTACACATCTTTTGACAAATTCTCGCCATAAGGAACTAGCTTACTATTTCATTATCAACTAGCGGCTTCACCCTTTGCCTCTAAGGGCTTTGCCCTAAGAGTTGTTAAAAAAATTAACGGACGGACGGACGGACAGACAGACAGACAGAAATCAAGCTACTTTGTATTATAGATGAAAACATTTTTTTTTAAATTATGAGAAATTTTGTTGATATACAAAAATAAATTGCTTCTTCTCTAGAAATAAATATATAAAACAAATTACTTTCATCTTTTTTTGATTTACATGATAAAATTTATTTTAATACTAAAGAAAAATTTACAATTAATGTAAAAATTTACCTCACTTTGATAATTCCTCGATTTTTTTCAGCTCTGTACTATCTAAAAAAAAACTGTCCAATTTGTCAACTTGCCTATCCCTGTGTGAAAAAATGTTTGTTGCAGCCACTAGCAATGTGCATTTTTATATGAGTGTCACATTATTTCTGCAATAAAACAAGTTACCACAGTAAATTAGAAAAATATAAAAATTCTAAAAAGCAATGATTAATTATTTCAAGATGTTTAATCCAGACAACTACTGAAACCCTTTCTGTCTGAAAGCAAATTGCTTTTTCTACTTTGGCAGTGACTCAACTGTTTTTATATTTTCGATGCTATTAACTGATTTTAAAGACCCCATACAAAATTGGGACCGAGTATTATTATGAGGGGAGAGTTACATATAGCTCATGTCCTCTCTATTATTTTATTTTAATAAAAAAACAAATAAAAAAATCATTCCAAATACTACAATACAATTGATATATTGCATCGACCAATATCATTAACACAAAATATAAACGGAAAAAATGATTTTTAATGGCAAAGTATCAAGGAAGTTTTGATTTTATATTTTTTGACAAACAATCAAAAAACTAGTTTTGTCATTTATAACAACTTTGCCACAAAAGAGGATGATACTGAGTTGACTACACAAAGTGGCCACAATTTAAATAGCAACATCATATTTAAAAATGGCCTTAAATCTTCGAAGGACCAAACATAGCCCTATTGGTACACCTGACTTAGGCTTCATTTGGACGGACATCAGTCTTTTTAGTATTATAAATTTTTGTTTATTCTGATTTTGCTTTGTTGATATTTATGCGGAGACTGTGGTACACCTTTTATATGACATCTCTGTGATCCATTCAAATATGGAAAACTGCTCCATAGCAATTTTGCAAAATGCTTTTTATGAGAAGTAATTTGGATTCGTTTCAACGCAACATGAAAAGAAAATTGATGTATAGCAAGTTGTTCAGCTACGCATAAAATTTTGTGCAGTTTTTTTTGTGTGTGTATTTTTGTTTGGCTTATCTATCTATCTATCTATCTATCACTATGTTTATACTTCAACAATTTTTTATTGACTTAAAAATTGGCTGGAAATACACCAAAACTATTAGTATATATATATCTTCTAACGGCTTCGCCCCTAACCTCTAGGGACTTTGTCCCAAGAGGTAATTTTAAAAAAATTATGTACGTGCCTAAAAAAATGATGCGAGTCTTGGAATCATTACATCTTCTATTACCTACCCAGCTGAAAAAATTGCGAATGGGTCGCCAATTTTTGCGATTTAGAAGGGGGGATTTTTTTTGTTTTTGGAGGGGGTTGTGGGTGTCCCATCCCCCAAGAAAATAACCTAAAACCACCACAGTACCAGTATGTATATTCCCTGAAGAGTAGAATCCAATCGGTTCAATGGTTACCGAAATCTTAAGGGACAGACGGACAGACAGACAGACAGACAGACAGACGGGAAGGACGGACGAACGGACATCATTCTACTTTGTATTATAGATAGTAAATAATTTTTGTGTAATTTTTTCTATTGTTTCTAAAACAGAAAATGCTTAAACATTGGCTCCTAGTCGGTTTTATTATTAACCAATGGGATACTTTTCAAAGTTTGTTTCAATTTTGAAATATATATACTATACATCTATATTTAATCATTAAAGTAAAAGAATAGAGGGGGCACGAGGTATGTGTAACTCTACCCACGGGGTGGGGACCCTCTCCTGACTTTCAATTATCAGCCAATAACGTCGGAAATATAATCACATCCAAGTCGTTACAAAAGAGCAAACAACAATTAAAGGGTGAGCAAATAAAAATGCGTAGATTTTTAAAATTCAAATTGCGCGGCTTGTGTTTATAGTAGAAAAATGTTACGCATACCATTGGAACCCATAAGAAGTCTATTTTTTGGAAAAATAAGAACGATTCCTCTGCTACGTATAGTTAGGGAGCTACGTGTTAAAATGTCCTAACGGACTTAAAACTTAACTTGCGAGTATATAAGTAAATATTAGACAATAATTCTTGCAAAAAGACGTGCGTACATTTTTAAAATTCAAATTGCGCGGCTTGTGTTAATGGTAGAAAAATGTTACGCATATCGTTAGAACCGCTATGAACTGTATTTTTTGGAAATATAAGAACGGTTCCTGTGCTACAAATAATCTAGGAGCCAAATGGTAAAATGTCCCAAAATTTACTCGCAAGTCAAGTTTTAAGTCAGTTGGGACATTTTAACACGTTGCTCCTAAACTATGCGTAGCACAGGAATCGTTTTTATATTTCCTAAAAATAAACTTTTTAGCGGTTCTAACGGCATACGTATTTTTCTACTATTAACACAAGCCGCGCAATTTCAGTTTTAAAAATTCCGCATTTTTTTGCACACCCTTTATATACACCACCACAAGACAGAAAACACACCCTTTATTACAAATATTTATTATATGTGTAAACTTGTGTGTATGTTTGGGTACCCATGGATTTTAGCATGTAAAACTAATGAAACCTAATTGTAAATTACATTATCTTCATCTTTTAAAATTGAGTGTTATTCCTTTTAAAAAGTAATTAAACTCAAATGAATCTAAAATAATAAAATAACTTAAAATCTAAACCAATGGATTTATATATCGCAATTGCAAAGATGCGATAAGAATCCGCTCAATAATAAACTTTCTCCGTCAGCTTGTCTGTAATGATTTCTATTAAAACTTTTTTCCTCCTTTGCCGTTAAAATAGATGTATGAATTTTTATATAGTTACCAACAAATATCTGCTCTATAACTCCCTAGGTAGGTCTTTTTTGTCTGTGTTTAATAGTGCTCTTGTTGTGTGACCAATTTACTCTTAGTCAGTCAGTCTCTCTTTAATGTTATTATTGTCAAATTTCTAATGAAGATATACAATAACTTATCCTTGTTTTTATATGTTCATGCCATAAGTTTAGTTTTTTCCAAACTTGTCAAAATCCATGGGTTCCCCTGATATGTATGCTTGTAAAGTATATGTTTACAATATGCGAATTTATGCACTATACCCAGTTATATGCATTAAACCCAGGAATTTAGAGATGCACTATACCCAGTTATATGCATTAAACCCAGGAATTTAGAGATGCACTATACCCAGTTATATGCATTAAACCCA
>LS050442.1:537-10767 GCA_900241095.1 Acartia tonsa | reverse complement strand
CCCCCCCCCCCCCCCCCCCCCCCCCCCCCCCCCCCCCCCCCCCCCCCCCCCCCCCCCCCCCCCCCCCCCCCGGTTGAGGCACCCTTTCACAGAATATTAATAAAAGGCAAATTAAAAGATAATTAATTGACTATTCACACATTAATTATTTTTGTGATTTATATTTTAAGATCAAGCAATGAAAATTAAAGAGCTAATTAGTGGCTTTTAATATTACAATTGGCCTTGATCCGCATTATCAGAGTGTAATTGCAAAACAGTAAATTTTTATTGCAATTACTTTGTTTGCAGTGTTATTCAAGGAGGGATGGGACATTGAACCGTAAGTACACAAAGTTTAGAAACCAATATATCTTATTTGTTTGCACAAAAAAACTTTGGGTAATTTTAATGAACTTTGATTAATTGGGTCAAAACTTTTTGATTAATAATTTCATCTACAGTCATTCATGTTAATTTTGTTTCTCGTTTTTTTAGGGATGTGAACTAATTGTCCACTAAGATCCTTTATTACTATTATGACGTACCTTACTTATTAGGTGTATAAAAATTTCAATTACTATTAAACAAGCATGAAACTTTCCATGTAAATGCCACAAGCATTAATTTGTTCTAATTTTAAGTAACTGGACAAAGTGTCTCAAAAATTAGCCATGTGACGTCATAAAAATGAGGAAGATGAGAGGAGAAGTAGAAAACAAAATTCCTAAAAAAGAGATGGATAATTCATCATTTTTATGACGTCACATGGCTGATTTTTGAGACACTTTGTCCAGTTACTAATTTTAATGCTTTTGTTACCCTACTTATGGATTTTCATGTTCTTGAAATTATTTAGAAAAAAATTTAGCTGCCATGTTTGATAACTATTGTTGTAAATATAGCTGTTACTTACACAATAATTATTCAAAACAATTAATAAGACAAAACAATACAATTATAATAACATTATAAACAATTTGTTGTCTGGTTTTCATATTAATTAATTTAGTTAATAAATATTACAATACTCATACTGATTAAAGTGCTTCAGGCATCGCCTCTAGCCTTTGAAGGCTGCGCTACAATGGACGGACATTACCCCTAACAAACTATTTCAGTGTTTATGAAAAACATAAAGATCATAGCATAATTTTGCTTTAAAATGTCAAAATTATGATATAATCAGAAAATAAATCCCTCAAATGAAGAACATTATCACAAAATTTTGTATTAGCTTATAAAATTTTCTGAGAATAAAGCCAAAATCTAAAATTCCATCAGTAGATTGCCTTACATAGCATCAGTTCTTTTTACAGTGACACTTTTTAAATCCCATCTTTATGGAGTCCATGAAAATGTCAAGGACACTGAGTGCTGAAAATCCAAGCCATAGTCCCAAGGCACTCCCTTAATAAAAACATTATATAGTCATACATTTTATTAATAAATAAAAGAGCTAGGAAGTCCATCTGTTTGTACCAAATCAACTGGTCCTAGGACAAACGCAGGAGTCCCAAACGTCGGAGTAGACAAACGCAGGAGTGGACCCTTAACCTAACCTAACCTATTATAAACCATGTTTTAGGTTTTTTAAATCTTAACCTACCTAACCTGTATAGAAATACTTACTTAAACTAATATTTTAACACTCCTGCCTTTGTCTACTCCAGCGTTTGTCGTCGAACCAAACATCTCACTATCAGATGAATCAATATGATTATCTTTAAAAGAAGCATATTTAATCTTAAAAAGTTTTTTTTTAAATGCCCTAAGACTCCTTTAATTAAAGGAATTTTTAACATTTATTTACAGCAGAAGTTTTCATATAATGCTGCCATGGCACTAAAAAAATTTGTACTTTTCAATAAGATATTATGATGAAACATGTAAAGTGTTATTAAGAACAAAGGATAACAAAGCAATAAATCTTTAACACTTTTTACTTTCAGGAAATATTATGCAAGAGAATAAATGTCTGCTTGTTTTTTTTATTATTTGAATGATATTCCAAATACTTGCCAAGTTCAACTATCAGGCAGAAAACATTACAGGCATATTCTTCTGTAATCACCTTCACAGGATCAACAAATTTGAGATGCAGACTGGCTTTGTCATATCTAGTGTCTGAATAGTAAACCTTGTTCACATTTACTTCTAGCCTTTCACAAGGTTGCATACAAGCTGTTCTTGTTATCTTCTGATTTGTTATCATCAGCCACAATTCATCTTCTACGCTATTAGATACATTTGCCTTAGAGTTTTGACATACATTTGAAATCTAAAAGAAAATTTGTTAAAAATTATTAGCAATAGTATTTTAATTAAATACCTATATGATTTGTATTTCTAAATTTTTTTTTTTTAACATTTGTATCAGATATTAGATTATAATAGATTTATAACCTGAGAAGTTTTAAACCATGGAGGTAGACAACCCAGCTCCTCTTTCAGTAACTCCTCTAATTTTAAGGCTTCACATTCATCATATGTCAACTTTAAGCTGTTGTAATCTGTGCAAGTTTTGTCTTTTTGGATTAGATTATTGTGCCAAATGAGGTCAATTTCTGTGTAAATTGTCTCAAACTTGTTTGTTCCAACAACTGGTCCAATTCTAAGTCTGGCATTTTTGTCATATAAAACCCTAAATATATTTTTTTATTCTTTGAGTTATTTTACTTGACAATGATGGATCTCATGATTATGACTTGATTACCTGAGATAATTGCTAGTTTTGGGACTGACAATCATTACATCTAAAGACTTGTTAGAGTAAATCACCAACTTTTTTGTTACATCATGTTCCCTTACAACTTTGCATGTTCCAAATGCCAGGGTAAACACAGTATCCATGTTAGGTGTTGAATCCTAAAAAAATCCAGAAATAACTACAATACAAGTAAAAAATCTCCAGTATTGCTCGAAATTATCTGTTGTATTAAAACTGTTTCCAAGCCCTTTTGAAAAACATGTATTGTAATAAATTATAGATAATTTGTGTGAAATTATAAAATAATAATCATATAATTGATACCAGTTTTGTTGATCCTGGAATTAATATCAAATTTTTCCTTTTACTATTTGCAGAAAGCTGACTATAATACAATGTGATAGATAAATATTCATGATCTGGTATTATTTTACCTTATTAGCAACTATAACAGCATTTAAAGTGTCATACATATTGTTTTCTAAACCATAAAAATAATTCTTGAGGATTGAAAAGTTAGATTTTCCCTTAGTTCCAGTCCAGGTTGCCTTTTCAAGTTTAGTTTCAACTCCTGCAATTCCTGCAAGGAATAGACTCTGATGAGTGTATCCATACTCTCTTGACTTGTTCAGATTGAATTGATCTCTGTTACATATATAGATATCAGGAACTTCAACTTCAGTTAGACTCATTGTTGATTGCTGCTCAACAATTGAATATTTTGTAAACTTGATGAGTGACTCATACATCTGATATAGAAACTTAAAGATTAAATATATGTTTTGCTTTTTAAAGTTCTATTTAGACAATACATCTTAAATTTTTATTTCCCTTTTAAATGAATATTTAAATCAGAAGCAATTCATAGTAATATGTTTCAAAACCTCCAAAACTCTATGAAGTATAAATTATTTTTGAACAAACAATTTTAACATTCAAAAGAATGCCTACAAATAATCAAGAATAGGTATTACTTAATAATAATAGTTATCTCATAGTGCACAAAAATGTGAAAAAAAAACTTTTTTAACTTGTGTTACTTTTAGTTAAAATTACTGCATGTATAAATTCAACTAGCAGCTTTTAAAGATCATAGACTTTTAAGATAATCTAACCCAGGTACATTTTACCAAATACTTCTTTTCATCCTTAAAATTTCCTGAAATACAAAAATTCCAAGACATCCTAGTTGAAATACTAATCTCATCCAATTCATTACTGAAAAGAAGTAACAATTTTAATAAATTTACTTTTATTTATTCTCAACCTTCAGCATTTGCATAAATGATGGTATGCCTGTTTGCTGTCTGGGTGGAAAGTTAAATTTTAACCTGTATCAACACTTAAGACTTACCTGGTCCGGTTGGTGATAGATTCTAGAATGGAATAATAAAGAAGAATATTTGGTATTATCCTCCTGGTAAACCTAGCCACAGCGCTCTGCCCCCCTAGCCTGCCTAGCTGCTGGCGCTCGGCCTTCTAGCCTATAACCTAACCTAATCATTCTTGGTCAGAGTCTTAGTTAAGTCTGGGGGGGGGAAGTACAAAAATTTTTCAATTTTGTTTGTTAAATTGACAGATAATTGTATGAATTATATAGTTATGGATTTATTGAAAATATAATCATGGTTATTATAATGTAAATAAAGCTTTTGCTTAAAAATGAAGGAAGTTACACCTCCTAAAATGTACTCCACCCCTCCCCCCCCTCTAAATTTGTAAATCTCTTATTTATAACGATTTTAAAAAAATCTATAAAACACAATGTGGTGTCGGTTACGAGGTTTAGACCACACCACGTCATACTAGAGACGTTTTAACGGTACCTAGTTCTGATATGACTAACATGCAACCATAATTGTAATATGCCATTTTTCATAAACAGGCGCAGCTCATTACCATGCATACAAGACTTCCAGAAAAAGGTCATGCAATCAAACGGTTGGTTGTCTGTTGTACATATGTTTTTAACCTAAGTAATTTATAGATTTGATAGATAGACCAAAAACATTTATTTTGTGTAAGGTTTATAGTGATATACAAGCTTGAAATAACTAACACAAAACTTTCATGAATAGGTTTATATAAAAGTTTTTTATTGGAAATTACGACTATACCAGCTTAATTGAACAAATAAACTAAATGGTGCTTTCCCTCATATCAATCCTGGACCATATAAACTCACCCCCTTTATTTTTTTTTTAATTCATTGAAAATAAAAAGGGGAGGTAGGGGCAGTATTTTTGTTAACTACCTTAACCTAAATAATTTTTTAGATATAGCAAGGGGCGAGGGATCTAAGGGTTTAAGTGGTCGCAATGCATTATAAGGAAAATGTCAACTAAACATTTCATAACAAGGATAACAACAAATTATGTATATCAAAGCAAAGCTTTAAATTAAAGACTAACGCATATTAAACCTATTCTTTAAAGGAAAAACTAAAATATACTCTAACACCTCTAACAAAATGTTATTAAACAAACAGCTCTTTTGATTTTATTAAAAAAAACTAATTAAAAATGTACGAAGAATGAATTAGACGTGATACTCAAAATACAAATTTTCTTATTTCATTCTACTGACCTAAAAAGTTACTTTTGGGGCCTAGAAATACATGTACAAAATTTTATCTCTCTAACTCTAGAGGCTAACTAGCGCCAGGCCTCTACAAATTCAACAGATAACGGTAGCACGGCAGTTTTAACAGCAATGTGCAGGTTTTTAGCTCTTCTGCATATTTCAACTTCCAAGTGTGAAATTCCAACATGCATAAATTAACAATAAGAGCTATCTGTTGAAACAGACCATAAATATAGAAAATCCTTGCTTTTGAAAATAATAAATAGAATTATAGAGTTTTTTTGTCGCCAATTTAGAAAATTATGAACAAATACAATAATATTTTAATCAACTTTTTCAAGGTTACTCATCGAAATTATTTTTGTCATTGAAAGAAAAGAACAAACATTATAAACCACATTAATTGTAAAGTAATTTTCGTGTTTGTGGATATCCAGTAAGATCTCGTAAATGGGGCGAAATAATCCTTCCTCAGTTTTTAAAAAAGCTTGCCTAACATACTAAGATATGGCCTCTAAGAAAAGTACCTACTCTAATTTTTTAAAGTACTAATGTAGCTTGTTTTACTCTGGAGTTCTATAACTGGTGGAAACTAGCCTTGCAGGCCCTCTTAATCTTTTTTATATACCCTGTTATGGTGGTAACAGAAAAAAGTACTATTGTTGTACTAAACTTATACAATTCATGTTTTACAGATACCAGTACCTATAGTGACCCTATATCTACCTAATTATGTACTATTCAGGTACACCAGATGGGGGTACAGAAATACAGATACCAGTACCTATAGTGACCCTATAATTACCTAATTATGTACTATTCAGGTACACCAGATGGGGGTACAGAAATACAGATACCAGTACCTATAGTCACCCTAGATCTACCCATACCTAACTTCAGATCTGTGGCTAATGCTGCTACTAAAGTATCTTCAGGTAATCCTTATATAGAATTAACAAGATGTCTGTCTGTCTCTTACATTAAGGATTTCTCTAACCGCTGAACTGATTTGGTTCTTCTTTACAATAAAGCTTATCAGTGGTCCTGGGAATGTTTATACTTATTGTGGGGCGGGTATCACCATCCTATTAATAGAAATCTCCCACTTTTAACCCCCAATTTTTTTACTTTTTCTTTCTAAAACTGAAATTGAAAGTGAGGTTGGGTTGGGTCTACTAACTTCCTTTTCCCTCCCTTCAAGTGCTCCTAGAGTCATATAGTGGTGGCCAGTAGATATTATAAAAGCAAATCTTGTAATCACATTTACAAACATGTTATACTTTGGAGATGAAACCCTGCAGTTTAATGGGTCAACCGGCCCTCCCAACTCTTATTTAAGTTTTCATTGCCCAATTTTTATATTCCCTTGAATATATCTATTTTCCCATGAGGGAGAAGACAATCAAAAATAAATTATAAATCATCATTTTCTCCATATAAATGTACACATCTATGACAGTTTTATTTCTTGTTAAAATTGCATCTTGTTTGAATTAAATATATACATATTTATTTTTATCATCTTTCAGTAACAGCAGGCAAAGTTGTAGATTTATTATGTGGATGTGGGTGCAGAAATTATCAGGTAAACTTTTGGTGCAAAGAAATTTTTAATTATTTTTCACTCTATTTTTACTCGGAGTAACTTTTCTTTGAAGTATCATTAAGAAACAACCAATTAACATGTTTAGATGTCTGTTTTTTCTTTTGTTTATGATGCCTCCAAATGATTACATTACAGGGCACTAAGACTGAAGACAACTTGACTGCTTTTTAATCGCTTAAATTATCTTATAAAACTCCATGAGAGCTAGGGTTATTTTTAAATAACCTACTGTTAATCAGCCTAAAATTTTAGCATCTCTTATTTTTCTCTTTTCTATTAATACCAAAAATAATTGTTATTATGACCTCCAAACTCTCTGCTGGAGAAAACTCCAATTAGACTATACATGGTCAATTTTAGAAAAATAATCAATGTAAAATTTTTAAGGTAAAACAATGTATACCAGCATATAAGGAAGTGTGTGAAGTCAAGACAAGAACTTTGTGTAAAACTTCAAATGTTAAGAAGTGCAGGTATCCAGTTTTAGACTATTTTGTTATGAATTAATTATTAATATCATATGAGTGTTAACAATAATAATCGAACCTTATAGAATATGTATTAACAGAAACAAAATTTTTCTACAATTAGTTATTGCTATTTATTTTTTTTCAGGGATGAGAAAGTAGAGAAATGTTATGATTTCCCAAGGTAATCCATATTACATTATTACACAAGTTATTGAGTAAAAATACTTTTTCACGTTTTCACCCATGTTAAGCACCAAATCCTCCCTCCCTTATTTTGATACAAATAAAAATATGGAGGAAAGGTTTTTTTTGTTAATTTAGGATGTTTTAGGGTAGGTCACATTGGGTAGCCCTGTACGGTTAGGACATCGCAGGTACAGGCCAAGCAAAAAAACTACCCTCTCCTACATTTATTTTGAATGCAAAAAAATAGGAAAATTGCAATTGTACATGTATTCAAACGTGTATGTGCTTACGTTTATGTACTTCAGATGCCTAGCTTTCGCCTTAAAGTTGTTTTGATATCCAGCATCTTTGTGTGTTTTGACCATACACGTCCTTGTATTTTGTGATATTTCAGGAAAGAATGTAAAGATTTCCCAGTAAAGAAATGTATCACAAGATTTGTAGAGAAATGCAGACCATCCTACAGGGTAAGTTATAAGAGATGCTTAGGACATTTTGATAGGAATCTATTTATACTTATATAAAAGTAACAGGAGTCTGTGAGCTTGTCTGTGTGTTTGTACCAACAGATATCACTAACCACGAAACCGATATGTTTCATCTTCACAATGTTCATAGATTCTCAGGAGATCATAGATGGGGTTATAATTATTTGGGGGAGAAAAAATGACCTATGCAGCTTCACCCTCCCAAAAAAGTCGTTGCTTTCCCTCAATGTGCCTAGCGATAACAAAAACCCTCCATCCTCGTTCAATTAAAAAGTTTCTTGAAGCTTACTACTGCAGGGCCAAACAAAAACCAGCAGTGTCCTATCCAAGACCGGACCCATTATTGCTAAAAGAAGCTTAACTTAAAAACTTGATTTACAGCCATATTTGATCATCTAAATTTTTTATGCTTTTATTGTTAGGTTAATAAAAGTGTAAAAACTAAACCATACATGACTTTTATAATTTAAGCTTTTGTCTAATAATCGTCTAATTCCAAAAGGTCTAATTATTTTCAACTGTAGTTGTAGTTTGTTTAAAGCCATATTTAATCATCTAAATTGTTTATACTTTTATTGTCAGGTTAATAAAAGTGTAAAAACTAAACCATACATGACTTTTATAATTTTTTTGCTTTTGTCTAATAATCGTCTAATTCCAAAAGGTCCAATTATTATCAACTGTAGTTGTAGTTTTTTTTGAATGTCTAAAGATTCTTATTACTCATAAGAATCGTCAAAAAAAGTTGCTAAGCAGTTTACTTTACTGTTAGTTTGCGGATAGATGGTCGGACAGACAAATAGATGGATAGACGTAAATTGTACAGTAAATTATACAGAACATTACTTTATGGTGTATAGTATGAGAAAAAAACTATTCAGCTTTAATTATCTTAATACTATTCAATACATTCTTGTTTTGAAGAATTTGAATTCATGGATTGAATTGACGGCTGTAGATATTAATATGTGCGGTTTTAAAGATATCTATCAAAATAAAAGAAAAGAGACATTTATACAAAAAAAATAGTTGTCAACAAAGAAAATCATTTTGTTTGTTTAACTATTTTATTATGGTTGTAACATAGTGTCATTGATCTTGATTGACATTGTATTGCTTTTCTATGAAAGTCCTGACACATTCTACTATTAGTACATCTTTCAACCATTAGATTTAACACATTTTTAAGCCAGGATTTGAACAAATAACCTCCTGGACAATGAGCTGTTTACAATAAAGTCTAACATTCGTGTTGATATTTCAACCAACTAACTTTACTCCTAGAGAAACTTTTTTGTAAAACTTATCTCTGTGAGTCTGAGATCCTGTTAATGTGGTTTAAAAATAATTTTGTGGTTATATCTTCTTCAAATATTCAAAATTCTAAGTGTTATAGAAACTCTATAAGCTGACTTGTCCCTTATTTGTGACTAGCAGCTTCACATCTAGAAGCATCTAGAGCCACTTCTGGATAAAGGGGAGGGCGGATACCCCCTCCCCCTTCATATTCAATGTTTATTTTAAAAAGAAAAGAATTAAGGTTGGTTATTTTTCTAGGGGTGATTCCTTTTTGTAGGTCAATGGTTCCCTCCCCTAAAATAAAAATTCCCAGGACCTATGAGAAGCTACAATTATAAAGGGAAACTCTATCGATTCAGATATTTGCAAGATACTTTGGTGCAAACAGACAGAACTACAACCATACTGTTACTTTTATACAGGGATTGATTTTCTTAAACTTTTTTCACTCTCTCTCTCTCTCTTTTAATACTTGTTTGTACTTTCTTACAAACATATTATAGATTTGAAATGATCTATTAATGTAAATTATATTGATTTTAATGGCTTCCTGATTGCCAATTGGTTAATTAATTCAATGAAATATTAACATAGGTCGTTTACAATGTGTGATTTTCCTCTTTAATGACATTTGTCTCTTCATATTATTTTCTATAATTTTACTGTTTAATCATCTGTCTTTGTATGTCTGGTTATCTCGTTGTATGTTTGTTTATATATCTATCTATCTATCAATCTATCTACATATTTATCCAACTATCAAAATGTCTATCTATTTTATGTCTACTTATATAGGTACCTATATTGGTGCTGATTAATAAAAAAATAACAATGGAATTTTGTAACCAAAGGAGGCATCTACATTTCATATTTATTGTAAAATCATCCTAAATGAATAATAAAGCTGCT
>LS050434.1:15687-28882 GCA_900241095.1 Acartia tonsa | reverse complement strand
GTATCGGCGTTGAAGATATCTTCACCAAGAGAGGGGAAAGTGGAAAGGTAGATTACAGTTTTAGAGGGTCCAAACCATAAGCATAGATTATATTTCTGCTTCTATAAAAATGGATTCAACTCCCTAACTGTTATAGATATATGAACTAATATTATTATTAATATTTAGAAAGATCTAGAATATTTATAAATAGATGAACTAATATTATTATTAATATTTAGAAAGATCTAGAATATTTATAGATAGATGAATTAATATTATTATTAATATTTAGAAAGAACTAGAATATTTATAGATAGATGAACTAATATTATTATTAATATTTAGAAAGATCTAGAATATTTATAGATAGATGAACTAATATTATTATTAATATTTAGAAAGATCTAGAATATTGGCAGATAGATGAACTGATATTGGAACCATGTTGTGCCCTTAAATATTATCCTGAAATTGAGCTTTGTGTCAAGGTAATCAATTATTTTTTGAGTTCTTTAAACTCGCAAGTTTTGTTAAAGATACAGATTTTACAATACATCATACCAGAGATGTTGAAAATAATACAATCACTGCTTTATAATAATTTGTTTAGGAGTAAGGAGTATGGCTTTGCAAATTGCTTTACCTCAATCTGTTAATTGAGGTGAACTTAGAAAAATTTATTTATTGGAAGTTTTTTTTGCTCATTTAATTATATAGCCTCTGTGGGGAGCCCTAACCCTGCAGTGCCCTTCCTCACAAAGCTAACCAGTACCAAAATAATCTAACCTAACATGGCCTAAAGTAATAAACAAGCCAAAAACTGTATGTAACCATTCCACATCTTATTTTTTTTTAGAATTCGGTGGGTTGGGGGGGTGGGTTCGTGGTCATCAAGATTTTTTTAAGGAAAACTGATAATTTTGCTTGGGGCACAGTATTACAATGCAATGGTAGGACAGCCATACAAAAGTCGTGAAATCAATGCGTTGTTAGCCTTTAAGATTTGTCATAAGATAGTATATGCAAAGATTTCCCGTTTAATCATACAATTATTAAGCAGAATTTGGTTTAGATAGTCTGAAACAACGCTTCATCAGTTCTCTGGAGAATATCTAGGTTAAGAATAGTAATAAGTTACATAAGAACATATAATTCCCATGAATAGGTTAAAACAATAAAAAAAATATGAAAAGTAATTAATCAGGAGTTTATAGAATAGGTAAATAATAAAAAAAGATACTTTAACAAAAATTGTATCCGTTTATTGCGTTTCATTGATTAGCAAAGGTTTCTACATAAGAGTAAAACACTAGAGGGAGAAAGGTTAAATAACTGTATCTCCACATCGCACTGTCCTTGTTCCGACTCTCAATTGGGTCATTGAAAATCAACCAAATGGTGTGGTGTGTATCAACACAGCCAAGTAGCAGTAAAAAAATTGGTAGCAGACGAAAAAGGTCATTGTAAAAGGGAGGGAGGTAGTTATCTGTATATACATCTATACTATAGATCTGTTGTTTCTACTATCTTTATCAGTCAATCCGACCATGTAGTTAAGAGATATGATAAAATTATTCTATCGATTCAAAGTGATTGGCGTCCACAGGATAACATTTATGGAAAGCACTAATTTGGTCAAAGATTTTTATTTCATTTTATTAAGTTAATTTTTGACTCTAATTTTGTTTATGTCTGTCTGTTTGAGAAAGAATCTAATAATAAAAAATATGATTATGTTTTCCTTTATACCTGGAAACCCCACTAAACTGACTAATCCATAACATAAATGTTTATTAATCATTTTCTCAGGAATACAAAATTATGCAATATACTGTAATTATTATCAACCAAGGACAATAATGTAAATAGGTAAAACAGCAAAAATAATGTGACAAAAAAGGCTAAATCCTGCTTTTATAGTTTAAAGCCTTGATTTTATAGAAAATATAGCAGCTCTAAAACAGTCAAAGAACTTAATATTGTTATGAAATTTAAGTAATTCATTGGTTAGAGAAATCTACTAAAAAAAATCATAATAATCCCTTTTATTTTGACGGAGGCAAAGACAGTCAACCGAAAAAATACAATAGGGGCTCTGGCAAAGGGTATGAAAGAGTTAAAAAAGCCTAAATACATAGGAAAACCTAAATCTGAAAATAAAATAGCATAAAACCACCCCTGGAAATAAAAGTGAAGCTCCCCTAAAATGGAAAACTCAATCGGTTCTCAAGTTATCGAAATCAAGCTACAAAATAAACCTTACTAGTTTATATAAGATGATAGGGTTAGGAAAGGAGGTCATTGGTTTGATTCCGGTTTTATGTTATGATTAAATATTTGTTTATAATTTAGGAACAGAAAGGAGAGCAGGAAGCCAAAGCTAAAGAAGCCCAGAGGTAAAATATTCATTTTTTCTACCCCAGGAAGCATTTTGAGTGAGGGCGAGTTTACCCAAGGATATTAGGCTAATTAAAACCCAACAGACAACCAATCCTTTGATTGTAATGCGGTGGTATGTAAGTCCTAAACTAAGCATGGTAATGAGGTGTTGCTGTTTACGGACCAAGGCATTCCTTCTACCTTAACTATTAGTGTCACATGCTGAACATATCAGCATGGCAGTAAGTAGAACTTTTTAAGGCTCTAATATAATGCTGTTTGGTCCAGAATCGAACCTGACAGAGCACCGATGACAAGTGGACAGCTAATACCGAGTTTTAATCATATTCTTAGAATAAATGTTTGGATAGGGCAGAAAGAAATCTTGCAAAATTATTTCACTCATAAATCATCCTTTATCGTCATAAACCCACCTCAATTTTTTCATAGTTCCTGGTTAAGCGTATATTTTTCACAAATATTAGCTACACTTTTAAAATAAAAACTAAAAATGTGAACTGATAAAAATGATTCTGTACATTTTTTAAAATGCTGAAGGTAGTAAAATTGTTGTAAAAAGTTTGCAGGAAAAATCAGGTTTGAAATGCATTTGTACTATCTTAAAAAGTTTACAATATAAAACTTTTTTTTATCAAAGAAAATATCAAATTCATTGATACCAATCAAAACTACATATACATATTTTAGATTAAAAGACGAAAATTTTGGAAATTCTCGCTTGGGTCGGTTAAGAACAAACCTATGGAATATTATGGAATATCCAGAAACCTCCAGAACAGCCCAGGTACAATATTAAGAACAGTCCAGGTACATTGTACAATATTAAGAACAGTCCAGGTACAATATTAAATGCATTCCAGTACATTATAAAGAACAGCCCAGGTGTAATATAAAGAACAGCCCAGGTGTAATATTAAGAACAGCCCAGGTTCAATATTAAGAACAGCACATGTACAACATTTAAAACAAAAAAATGGAGTACTTTTTTTATATAAATATTTTGCAAAATAAAATAGGTAAAGCATATCATTTTTGGCATAGTTCAGAAAGTCTCAAATTCTTGGAAGTTAGATATTTAGCATCTTGTTTCTACACAGTTACAAATTTTTGAGCTTTAAGAATAGTGTAGATATGTTTTTATGGGTTACTTATTAGCAAATATTTATAGCCCTAAAATTGGAGTTGTAACGATTTTTTTGTATAAAACTTTAATTCCAACTCTAATTCGCAATGTTGAGCCTTTACTTAAAAAAACTTCACAAGGAGGTGGAATCTGACATTATTCTAGCTAGAATATGTGAATACCAGAATATTTTACCAATATATTAGTTCCGCATACTAAGCTTACAAATTTACATTTTATTTTCATTTCAAATATCTCAAAAAAAATAAAAGTCTGAATGAAAAAAATAAGGATTTCTTTATTTATTCTTTCTATCTTCTTTATTTCTATCAAGGTTAAATAAGGTATGATATCCATCCGTCCGTAAGTCCTTTAAGATCAATTATTTAATTATCTTTTTCTGGAAAGTTTGATAGGGTCTTATTCAGGTTTTAATCAATTTTAAGAATGTCAGACAAATTTCGTTTTAGAAATTGCCCTAAGAAACTTTGTCCCCCCAAAATTTGGAGGAAGATTATTTTTGAGATTTAATTTTTTTTATCAATAGTACCAATTTGATTTGTATGTTAACACAAGACTTGCAGGTCCAACAGGACTGGTTTTGCACGTGATCTTATCAAGACGTCTATTGATTTAGTCTTCAGTAAATATTGAATTGACACGTGATTGTTTCACAAATCTCTGTATATTTTGGAAAATAAAAAAAATCGTGTGTACTAATTATAAAATCTATATTTTTAATACCTGATAATTATAGTAAAAAGCTATTTTCAACAAGAATGACAAAAAATGAAAAACTCAAATGAGTTTTTAAAAAGTAGCAAAAAAGAAGCTACTCTCTTACAGCAGTGCTGAATTATGATAGGAATCATTATATCAAGTCAATTGGATGATTCTATCATGAAAAAAAATGCCAAGTCGTTTATAAATGTAAATCTTCTCTAACAAAGGAAAGGCAAGCGCATATCAAATAATTCTTAATATCCAAGAGGCATCAGTCCCTGACGAGGTAAAACAAACTGCAATATTCAAATTCTACGAATATTTTATTGAATTGGATAATTGATATAATCTTATGGATATGGCATTGTAAATTTGCAAAGGTTCGACAAATTGTATAAAGGATGCTTTATATTATTTTATCTGCATAATCTTAGATTTATTTCTTTTTTATGATTTTAACAATTTGACGTATGTTCCTTATATTTTAAAATGAAAATAGAATATTAATTTCTATCTTAAAGTCACACTACAGCAATAACTTTAAGTTGGGCAAAATAGTTATTCATCGCATCATTATAAATACAGCTTTCTTCGGATAGGAAAATAAAGTCTTGTTGGGCCTGAAAGGTCAAGCCCGTGCTAACATAACTGGTATTTATCTTAAGATTTTTATTTGATTATTCGTGGAAAATTAGAATTTGTCAGTATAGCTCACAACTGGTTCTAATCTCGCAAATGTAAACGGTTTCGAAGACATTTTTAAAAATATCAACAAGATCATGTTTATTTCAACAGTAATTAATCAGACAAACTAAAAAATATCATTAAAAGTTAAACAAAAAAATTTACCTACTTAGAATAAGAAAAAATACTGTTCTTAAGATTTACTCAAATATACGCTGTACGTACAACCTAAAACGTGTTTATATACAATAATGCTCTTATTTTGATTTAGATGTTTGCCTGGTCAAGTTTGGGTATCGTCCTCCTGTCCACATTTACCTTCGTTCTCGGCACTTTTCCAGAATTCCAGGTAAAGTTTTCTTTATACTAGCGTAGCTACTCTATATTGGTATATTGTTGGTATGTTTGTCTGTGTGTCTATCAAGTTTGGGTATCGTCCTCCTGTCCAAATTTACCTTCGTTCTCGTCACTTTTCTAGAATTAAACTGGCAGTATTTATTTCAGGCCTGACAATAAGCGAGTAAGATTCGTGTAAGGCTAAGTTAAATCGTCATATTATGTCTATAAAACTCAGCTCGATTTCTAGACCTGTTCCCAAACAAACAATCCATCTTTTCAGAATTTCTTTTACAAAAAGCGGGTTTAACATGGAGGACCAATCGCCTTTGCGGACGGCTGCCGAGCCCTACTTTATAGTAAAGTAGCTACTCTATAGTTCTAGTTGGTCTGTTAGTTTGCACCATTCACATTTTTAAATCAAAAAAGGAAATTTTGCAAATTGCAGGCATTCTTTATAGGTCTTTTATTAGAATAGTTCAAAGCAGAAAAAAGTAGAAAAGTTTCGTAAAAATTTATATTTTTATACAGTTTATACTTTTATATCTTCTATTAAATTCCACAAAAACTATTACAGTCATATTGATTTTATGTCAATTTTCTTGTGATAAAGTCTGAACGTTTCATTTTGTCATCTGCAACCTTGTTAAGAGTTTAGCTACTCCGTAATCAATTAACTCACAAATAAAATTTAAATGTTACATATTTCTTCAGACATTACAAATGGTTTCAAAGTTTTAGATGACAATGAGTAACGCCAGACGGGCGTCTTTACAGGAAAGAATGCGCAGACAGACTTTCATACCAGTGATTTTGGATCATTCAAGCACCAATCACACTCTAGGATAGGTCATTGGGAGTGAAAAAAACATCCTCCGAAAACACGCATCTATTGATATCGCTAGTAAGAGAAAACTAATGCAAAATGGGGCATGATTCTACCATCTCAAATGACAACAAGCGCAATGCCAAACACACTTGCTCAAATTATAAGTGGTCTTTCATTTGCTCATATAAGGAAATAAGGACATATTACTTCAAGGCAGACAGAAATAGCCTTGTACTTGCCGATACACAATGTAAAACTCCTTTTATATTTAGGGCGAGGAAGAGACAGGGCAGCCTCCCCCCTACCCAGAGGCTGTCTTTGCAATGGAAATTGTTGGTAAGTAAAATTAAAAATCAAGTAGAAATTGATAAAAAGAGCATAGGAAAAAATGTTTCAAGTATGGCTTTGAAACAGATTACTATACGCTAAATTAGAGCCGGTTCTCAGCTATTTTGAAAAATCATGTATGGCATCGTATTACAGACAATTTTCCACAAATATCAAAATACAAATCATTCCTCCTATCGGGGTTAACAAAACTGGTTTCAATCTTATATTTTAAAAATTATAATATCCGCGGAAAGCTGTCTCTAATACAATTTTCTAGTTCTCTTACTTGTTTGTTGCAATATTATTTTGCAATAAAAATAAACTAGTTTCTCTTATTATAATGGTTGAAAAAATGGAAAATAATGCTTTTCTCTAATAAAAATATCAAATGAAAAAGAATGAAGCTATTTAATAATATATAATAAAAATATTTGGGAATAGTCCCTTTCGTGGCAACGCCCCTTAAGGGGCGATTCGTCGTATTTTTAAATTGGCTTTAAGAGATTATTTTAGATTAGGTTAGGTTATATTGGGTTAGGTAATTGCCCCACAGGGTTAGTCAATAGGCCCCGCATGGTTAGAGCCCCCCGCAGGGGCTAGAAATAGGAGAAAAGCTACTGTGAAAAATACGAAGAATCGCCATTTAAGGTGCGTTGCCACGAAATGGACTATACCCAAATATTTTTCAGAAAACTTCGCCGTCCTTTTCTTTGTAATTGAATACCTTGTCCGGTTTATTTGTTCCCCGCGGAAATGGAGGTTTTTCAAGCAGCCTATGAACCTGGTCGACTTCTTCGCCATCATTCCGTTCATCCTGGACCTGGTCATCGGGGGTTTACAGGTATAACTGTTCCCCTTGAACGTCCTTAAATTTTTTTTTCAGTGGCATCAAAAATTTAAACATGTTGCCAAATTTTAAGATAGATGGGAAGAAATTGAAACTAATTTTTTAGATTATTAACTTATGCCAATGGTTTTCCATAAAATTTATATATGGTAATTTGCAAAATTAAAAAATAATATTTACTTTATGTACAATCAATCGTCCCAAAGTAAAGTGCAAAAATCTTCCCATAGCTAAAAATCACCCAAAAAAGACCCAAAACTTTTCTACACATAAACAAACAGACAGACATCCCGGTACTGTGTACTTTAGAATATAAGGACAAGTTTATTAAGATTAAGATTTGATTTCAGGACAATCCAATCTTAAACAAAGAGCTTCAGGTGACCCCGGAGTTTTCATGTAGTTTTTCTTGCACTGGGTGACCCAATATTTTTTAGATTTCTTTCTTTCACAAGGTGTTCCACAGTATTTACATCACCTCATCACCTTTATTTATATGCAACTAGTGCCTTATATGTCAACAAATTATCCAAACAATAAAGATTTTTACATGAATTTCAATAAAAAAAATTGAGTTTTGATAATTTTGGGGAGATATTTTTGGTCTTTAAGGTTCAAGTTTCAAAGGGTTAGAAAAATCCATTTGTTCAGACAAGATATTGTACATTTTTTTTGACATATAAAGAACTCTTTTACTTTTTTGTATTCTTTATTATAACCATATTGTAACTACAAATGTCTGTTATGTGCTTTTTGACTTTTTTACAACAAAATTTAACTGGAAGTGTGTTTTTGATTTGATTTTAATATATACTTTTTGGTCTCGCTATGAAAATAATAATTAACTTTTACTTTCAACTTTTCTATTGTATAATGATTGATTAATCTTATACAGGAAATTATTTTATGAGAAATGAGTTTTTAGCATTTTTGTAGATTGTTTATGTTAGCATCATTCATTACAGGACTAAAAGATAAAAAAAAGTTGCATATTTATACTTAAACACATGACCTTTAAATCTTAATTAAAAATTATTCAAAAATGTTTAAAACATAAGAAGAAACATATGTATCTCCAAAATAAATTTTATCTTTCAGCTACCTATTTCAGTTATTCAGACCTTTATATTTAGTTTGTGATGTTTGAAAATAAGCAAGCTACTCTCATTTTTACTTTGTATGTTGTTGATTGATTATCACATTGTAAATTATTTTTTTTTTAAAAAAATGATTGAAAAGTTTTTTTTTTATTTCTTTTATGCAATATGCAACATACAAAGTAATCCCTGTACTTAAATCGTTTGGTAGTTAAAGATTATGTGAGTCTGTGTTTTATTTTAAAGGATTAATCAGTTATAAGATATCTTTGAGAATTTTCGAAAATTGTCATTTGAATTTTTTTTATTTTTATTTGTTTTATATTTAAAAGTTGTTTTTATTAATAATCTTGTAGATTTTTATTATTTGTGTGCTATTTTAGTATTTTTGTTTTTAGGATTTTGAAATCATGGGTAAAGCTGGTAAGATTGTACGGTTAGTACGAGTTATGCGAGTGATGAGAATTTTTAAGCTGGTCCGACATTTTGCTGGCCTTCAGTCTCTTATATACACGCTCAATCAGGCAGGGGAAACTACACAATTAAAAAAATAATAGTGGGGGGTAGTTTTTCGGTTGCTTAGATAAGGTTAGGGCACCCTGCTGGGAAACAACTTCTCTTCGCCCTTGTTTCAACTTATTTTTAAAAAGGGAGGGGCTTCAGTGTTCGACAGGCTTTTTATAGGAAAGTTCTCAGGAGTTCTATATAAAAGAAGTAGGGATAGCAAAAAATGCCTAAAATCACCCCAAAATTAAAATCTAAAAACCATATTTGGACCTATCTGAATCTTAATTAAAATGAGAATTCAATTGGTTCAGTATTTTTCTAATTCTAAGCCAAAGACAAAATAAACCTTACTTCTTTATATATTAGGAGAAAAACTAATTAAAAAACGCAGAAAATCTGGTAAAAGCATAATAATGCAAATCTATTAATATACCCAAACTATCAAAGTTTTATACAAAATTCAAGCTACTTCCTTACAAAAAGTTGTAAACTATTTAACATCTAGACACAGGCTTTTTTTCTGCAAATTCAAAACCTCAGAAAAAAAAAGTTTTCTTTAAAGTTGAAATATTTTGTTTAAAAGTTTGCGTTTCTTTCGAATGTTTAATCATTTGAGTTTTCTATCAACCATTATGGAGATTGGTTATTTTTAGTTGTGTAGCTGCTATACAATCTGAAAGTGTCCGTCTGTTTGAAACACTTATCACCTTCCAAGTTTATTTATACCACTTTTTGAACATTTTCTTCTTCTGCCTACTTCTCGAATCACTTAAACTTTTTAAGTTTAAGCAATTTTTAAGTAAAGTTACCAGGAAAAAGTTGAGATATGGATAAAATGATCCTTGTTTTAACCATACATACACTATAGATCTTATTTTGAAAACGTTTGAGTCATTCTTATATAAAAGTAACAGGATCTCTGTCTGAGTGTGTTTCTGTCTGTTCCTAAGGATCTCGCTAACCGCACAACTGATATGATTTTCTCTTACAATGTAGCTTCTTATAGGTCCTGGGAAGGCTTAAAACTAGTTAAGAAAAAGTAAAACGATTTTAACAGCACAGTTTAAAATTTTTTGACACTGCTAGTTTCAACCAATCAACATTTTAGTAAAGTACCCAAAGTTTGTAAACAAACAAACGAGAGAAATTTTTGGGTACCATGATAATTGAAGTCTAATGTCACCTGCCCTCCTGTCCTGATCTAAAATCAAACCAATGTCAATATAAGAAAATTTAAAAATGTGTTTTCCTTCTGTGGTTAGGCCTACAAAGAGCTTGGTCTCCTCATGCTTCTGGTTGGTGTGGCTGTCCTAACCTTTGCCAGCCTCGTTTATTTTGCTGAGAAGGACAACCCTGCGGGCTCCTGGTCCTTCCTCGATTCTTTCTGGTGGGGGCTCATGACCCTCACCACTGTAGGGTAAGTTTTTTTGAAGCAAAGCTTTTCTATATTAGGTCTCCTCTGTCAGACAGCTCTAATCATTAATTTAGGAGTATTAAATTTTTCATTTCAATATTAAACTTTGCATATTGATTCTTGTAACCTAAACCTATATTTAAATTTAAGTTAATGGTGTAAAAGTTTGGACACAGGTACTTTGTACAGACCAATCATAAATCAAAATAGTTTCCTAATGCTTTTAAGCCACTGAATGGTAGAACATGTGTATGATCATTTGGAGATGACAGTCCTTTCCTCCCTGGTTTTATCAGACTAACATTTGTTTTCATAAAATGCCCTATGCACTGAGCAACCAACCCACCCCTGTGATTTGTGGCAACCATAATGTTGTACAATAACCACTAAACTTTACAAAAACTTTCAAGTTTGAAGAAAATGTGGAAAAAAGCTGAAATATTTCTCAAATTAAGTTTGCAAAGTTTATTTAAAAATGCAAAAACAGATAAACTTTTATGTTATGTAAATTTAGATTATATATTAACATTTATTACTCTTTTAAATGACTCAATTACTGCTACCAGAGGGAGGGGCAATTGGAGAGGATTCCTTGACTGTAATCTTTTGTTTCTCCTTTAAAAGTCATTACCTGAAGACCAAACCTTCTCTTTCGAAAATAGTTAAAATTATGCCCAAGGACATAAAAATTTCATGGAAATCATAGACCTTATGTTAAAACCTTACAGGACACACAAACTTACACACTTTCAGCTGTGATCGTCTTTTTCGGAACTCGGCAGAAGCGCCTCAGCTGAGACTAAGCCTCAAATTTTAAGCAGTTTGGATGCTTTGATTTTTTTAAAAGTGGGATTGTCATATTAATTAAGTCAGGTTTAGATTTTAAAATTGTGAATGGTTTAGATCCCTAAGAATGACAGACTGCTGCCGAGCCCTGGTCTTTAATAAAGTTGTGAAAAGATCTTGATAAAAGATTATCAAACGCTCCGCTAAAGTCTAACATACTTTAAGTTGTATTTCTTATTCTATTTTATTAATGTGTTAAACAAACAATTTTGAAATAGAAATATATATTTTGGTTTGTGAAGAAATATTTTAGGGCCACAGACCTGAGAATTTCTTAATAGTGTTCTTTCATTGTTTAAAAACTTTTTTTTAGAAGTATCCATATGGAGAAGACTTCTAAGATATTAATTATTTAAATGTCTATATGTATGTATAAAGGTTAGGGAAGGGGAAGTTAAGGAAAATAAGGAAGAGCACATCTGTAAATAAAAATCTAACAACGTTAGCAAACACCTATAGATTAGCTTAGTTACTAAAGCGAGAATAATCAACACACCAACATCTCTAATAATAACAAGTAATTGTTACAGGAATCATCATACAAAGATTTAAATGCTGAAATTAGCGATTAAGAGCTATCCGTCACGGATACTTACCAACCTTGAATCCTAAAAATATTCACTATGAAAAAGACCGACTTTTGTCCACGATCATTTAAAGAGAATGTTGTACATATCTTCTAAAATAGTCTCCTTGTATGTTGCTCTTATTACTTGAATGTGAAACTTGCAGCAGGCTAAAATAACGAAACCTCCCATTCTTGTTGTTCTCTAGTTTATACAGTACAAATATTTGCTATTTATTATTATAAAATTATCTGTTTTGTGATGACACCAAGGCCTGACTGAAGAAGGCTTTATTTGTTTTCTCTCCAACTTTGAAACCATTCATCCCACCAATGGATATAGGATATACGTGGATATATTGACAGGCGAAAATGTTTCGTCAATTTAAGTTGCTAACATGGACATAATAAATGGGCCAGTTCGATTATCGAGTAGGAGGCGGGGGCATGGGATAAAGGGGGTGGTAGGGGATATCGTTATTACCCAGCTACGAGCATCACTTTTTTAGAGTATATGAAAATCTGGAGCAACATCCAAGTAATATTATATCGAGTTTCCCACCACGCTTTGCTCTCAATAATAAGCTGAGACTTTATCATTTATCAAAAGTCATTCTTCTATAAATTTTAAAATATAGAATAATAACTTGGGTCTATGGGGTTGATATTAACTTATGGAGTTTTTTGTTCAATTAAATATTAAAAAGAGTATAGGTCAGAAATTTTAAAGACAGTTAACGATTAATTGATGTAACCCCAATAATGATTAATATAATTAATCCTGTTGTAGATTAAAATTATTGTTTGAAAAAATTGGACTATTCTAGTTTATACCAACCAATCAAAAGCTTTTGAGCCAAGGAATAAAAGAACGTGTTTATAATTTATAGTCCAATGTTCTTTAGATCTGTTTTTAAAAAGTTATATGGCTAATAGTGATACATTTTTTTGTTTTCCTTCAATTTTTCTCAGAGTGTTTAGAATTTTTTAAATTTCACCTTTCTCAAGATTACAACATTAATATACACCAACAAGATTTATAAAGTAGCGTCGCTACCACAAACAAGTTAATTAATTTTAAATGTTGGCTGATATATAAGTTTGTACGGCCTCAAAGGATTGAAATGGAATTGAGTAAACCCGTAAGGGATTGTTTCAGTAGAATTTATAATCTCTAGATAACACTTTCTTTATCCTTTTCCTTTTTCTACCTGTATCTTTAATGACAAAAAACCTTTATATTTATACCACGCATGCTTATAAAAAAAAAGCCTATTGACCAATATGAACTTCCTTTGAATAAAAATTTGGTATCTACTGCAGTTCACGGTAAAATATTGCTGGTAAGCAATATTTCCAAAAATCTATGAATTTTAAAGGCTGCTAGCTGCCAAACGGCTGAACGTACAGATCATGCCCGCACACTGTTTTAAGTGGCATAAGAAGGCCTACAAATAATCTGGAATAGCCATAAATCAATAATGCATAATTATCTCGCAGTGCAGAGAAATG
>LS050432.1:11805-27064 GCA_900241095.1 Acartia tonsa | reverse complement strand
CCCCCCCAAAATAGAAAATCTCTAACAAAAAAAATTTTTGCGCGCTTCGCGCGCATTTTTAATACTAAATTTTTGATCAAATTTAAATTACCCCCCCCAAAAATTTTACCCCGGGGGTAAATTTTGGGGGGGGTAAACAAATTTTACCCCTGCCAACAGATTTCAGGGGGGGTAATTACCCCCCCCCAAGCAAATTTTATTTCACACATGACATTTTCAGCGCTTCGCTATTTCAAATATAGAAAGTGTGGATGCACAATCCTTTTATTGGACCAAAGGTAACAAATTATAGGAACAATCCGACCAATAATTAGTTAGAAAGTGTACACATTTAGCAGTTATTTTTTTATTCATCCAAACATAATAAGTCAGCTCTGATTGGGGAAAATATATTGTATAAACAATTAATTGCATGGTAATTAATTTTAATCATCTTTGACAAAATCAAAAAAAATTCATTATAAGTTTAACGAACTATTGTCTGATTGATTATCTAGGGTATTAAATCTATTTCTTGGAAGGGCTTATTCATGGGATTAACATTAGTTTTCATCAACAGAATTTAATTGTAAATTTTAGTACTTTCGACCTTAGTAAAACGTTTTATCAGTTGAATAACATCTAAGATCCTTCCTTTTCTCTAAGTTTTAGTATCAATCAAATTAACGCCTGTTAGACAACCAACTCTATATGATCTTCTCTTATTCTCAAAATTGTGCCTGTTGAGAGGACAATGCATTCCTCCTACTTGTTATATTTGTATCTCGCAATAGTATTTAATCTTTTTATGGAAGAAATTTTCGTATTTACTAGTGATGGCAATCCGTCGAATTTTTGGGCCGGATTCGGATGCCAGATTCTTAAAAGAATCCGTCAAAAAAAGTGGCGGATTCCTTGCAGATTCAGGATTCTTATTTTAGGCGGATTCCGAATTCAGATTCCGGAATTTAGCAGTATTTTATAAGGCTTTTTTAAAAAAATTAAAAAATGAAGTGCTACATATGTCCTAAAAATTAATGTTCTTCCGAGTATCGAACCAGATTTTAAAAGATTGTATATATAATGATGAAAATCTTTGCATTCAAAACGCGAGAGTTAAAGGAAAAACTCAAGACGCTAATTTTAGCATACCAATTAAGAATCCAGAATCCGCTATTAAAAAACGGATTCCAGATCCGGATTCCAAAATTGGCCGAAAATTGGGCGGATTCCGGATTGCCAACCCTAGTATTTACCAGTGATAAGTTCATCAAGGAAATAATTACTTCAGGTGGTTGTCCAGCCCAGTTTGCCTACTGAGGAAACAATACCTGAGGAGTATCCAATTGATTTCCCGCCAGATTATAACTCTTTGAAAATAGGTAAGATGGTGCTTTCCCACAAAGTGCGTGTATTAAGCACTAGGGAAATTAGTCTTTAACTATGCCTAATCCTAGAAGAGGGCCTTACCATTGCAGGGCTTATACCTGTGGTGCTCCAATCCGGCGGGGCTAGCCCTATATACTATGACATGACCTGGCCTAGGCACTTTTAGGGAAGATAAACAAAAAGTAGCCATCTCAGATGGGCATTTCACACAGCCAAAATATATTTAACTACAATTCCATTAGCAACATAATGACTAACCATTCTTAGCGCTCTATAATAACTTTCTTTAATGTGATATTAGCTCCTTTCCACTAACAGTCAATAAGAAGCTGCTCTGTAAAACTATTTTACTTTCAGTGACCGTTCCTCCTTCACCAAGTTCAGCACCAGGATCTAAACCTCGTAGGTAAGGGTCTAGTTCTAAGCCACAATAATTAATAAATAGATAAATAAATAGACTAAAAATAGATGTACAATGAATATTGTACAATGAATTATATTTGCCTTATTTTTAGTCTGAGTAACATCGCATTGTTCCAATATCATTTACTGCTTACATGTAAATTGGGTGAAATTACACAGTAATGACTGAAAAATCAAAGTAGTGCAATAAAAGAGTTTTCTGACAAAATGTTTTATATTTACTGATAAAAAATTACTAAATCATGCAACTGGATTACCTTTCAGAATGGTACGAGATCCAACTATAGATCCACCAAGTTTCCAGGAGGCAATCATCAAAATCATTTTCAAGTAAGATAATTTTCTATTAAAAGTTAAAATTTAAAACAAGAAAATACATTTAATCAAATTCAGGGATAGCTATTCTAACAATCAACTTTACAAAAAATCTCGAAACGTCTTAAAGTAAGGTGGAAGTATATTTTTTTTTTTTTTTCATGTAATTGAAGAGGGGTGGGTAAGAAGGGGGAGGTAAAGGGGATTGTGGGGAAATTTTCCTTTAGAATTGTTTGTTAGAATCATATTTCCTTTTCCAAGGAAAAAATTATCTAGTAGTATTTTTTGGAAAAATAAAGTATAACGACATTTATCCTCAAATTCGAAAGAGCAGAGGGACTAAAAAAGTAGCCTAAGCTAAAACCATCCCAAGATTAAAATCCTAAAATAAAAAAGCCTTAAAATAGAGAACCTAATCAGTTTAGTACTATTTCTTACTACTTCATATATACTAGCGGTTGCACCCCTTTTATCTTTGGGGTAGAGAATTGGCAGAAAAATAGCCTAAATCCACCCTGGGACCTAAGTAAAGCTTCCCTAAAAAGGAGAAATCAATCAGTCCCATTAGAGATCTTCAGCTTCAGACACTATATATAATAGTATTAACATAATTACTTTTTAGAGATGTTCCTAAGAAAGGGAGAGGAACAATAAAGAGGTCAACATCTGAAGATTCTTCTTTTCAACTTACAAAGGTTAGAGCAACAACCATAACATTTTTATTTCATCCTTCGGATACGTTCCCAAAGCCTCTATGGGTAACAGGAGGAAGGAGGTTTTACATTTTTAAAAAGAAATTTTTTTTTGGGGGGGGAGGGGATTTTTCAACTAGATATTTCTCCATATGAAGAGTGGAGGTAGACTACCCCAAATAGTTCTTTGAACCTATAAGAAGCTTTACTGTAAAGGAGAAATATATCAGTCAAGTATTTAGTAAGATTGTTTGATACAAAACACATCATCCTGTTCTTCTTAAATAAGGATTTCCCCCCGTTCATACCCCTCGATTTTAACCCTAGCCTAATGTCTGTATTTTAAATGCCTACTAACAAATTAATTCAATAAATAAAATTTTAGGATTCTTATCATACAAAATGTAATGAAGCCAACCCGAATCCCAGTGAAGATTTGGAAAACAGTCAAGATGACGATCACCAGGAGACCAATAGGGAGCATGGTAAGTTATAGTTTAACTACCGAAAACGCCCCTAGCATCAAGGAGCTAGTTAAATAGCTTAAAACCATCCTAAAATCTTAAATCTGAAAATTTAAGACTAAAATCATCACATGACCAATGTAAAGCTTTCCTTATTATTGAGATCTTAAGATTCAGACAAAAAAAACCTTGGTACTTTATATAATAGGATGATAATTGAGTTGCTACGCTTTCTAATTTGTACCTATTTGCTATTAGAATCAAGAGCAATCCGTTATGGATGAATGTACGTACAGATCCTAAATGTAGATCTATGACATAGCTAACAATGGGGTCATTTTTTTCGCGTATTTTCCGAAAAGTTGTATTACAAATTCTAAATGAAATTTTTAAGGAGGCCATTCGAGCACATCAAGAAATGAAAACTCCACTGATGATACAGATGCAACAAAGTTAAGAAGATCTTTATTTTTCATAAGAACAAACCTTTTTAGATCTTTAGACAATATTCAAGTGTAATATAACTTATTTTGACATTTATTTAAAATACTGTATATAAATACCAAATTGTTATAACCAAAATATATTAGAATAGCGTTGTATTAGACTTATGTATTTTTTAAATAAAAATTTTTCATCTAAATCTCATTAGTAGGTATATCCACAAAGAAGTAACATGTCTGTCTGTGTGTGTGTGACTGTATCGAAAAATCTAATTACCCACTGGACAGTTTGGGTTCTCCAGGGAAGATTTATTTAAGACGAGGCTTCCTCCACCTGCCCAAGAAATATATAAAATTAAGAGTCATCTACCGATAGAGTTTAATTTAAAGTCAAGAAAACAAAACAATATTATAACCGTTTCTACCCCCTCCCTTATTCTCTTTCCCACTTTCAGGTTGGAGGGGTGACGCAAATTTCAGATCCATGATTTCGCGATTTGAGAAAAATTTATCTTTTTATTATAGCGAATTAAATAATCTTGCAAGTATCGCTTTTATCTTATGAAGAAAAATCAGCGAAAAATGAGATCTGAAATTTGCGCCACCCTTTAAATATGACGCATGACCGCTACGACCGCGAGACGTGGCAGTAAATTGTCCACTATCTCATCTACCACCCCCTTTCCTTCCCTTTATTGACGCTAGGCATCTAAGTGAGAAACCGCATTGCTAAGGATAGATGGAAATTATAAACAATAAGATTCAAACACAGAAAGTTAGTTTGCTCAGCTCTTATTTGGTTAGTAAATATATTATTTAAGAACAAAATATAAAGTTTGCAAGTATATTATTGATAAAAACATGATAGAATGTTATAAGATTAGATTAGAATAGCACCAATGATTATAAAATAACATATTATGTAAGTACTCCATCGTCTTTCTCAAAGATTATTTTCACGCCTTGTTTACCACTAGCACTAGCAGAGCATATTCCATCAGATACTTTCCTGTAATAAAAAATATATAAAATAAAATGATTTGACCGGTGCGTGCACAGCTATTGACCATGGGTGTGTGATTAGAGTAAAACAGTGGAGGGGAAAGGGATTAAATAACTGTATGTCCCTGTACCCTGTGGCGACTTTCAATTGGGTCTTTGAAAAGCAACCAATAGCATCGGGAATATTATAACAGCCAAGTCGCTACAAAGTAATTTGATAGCAGACGAAAAAAGTTCCCCAACATGGGGATCCAAATAGTTGTCTGGTTATACAATATATTTATATCAATAGATTTAATGGTGTGTGAAACCATTGGGAGGTGAAAACTTTCACAGTTTTAATTTTAAGGGGGGTTAAGACACACTCCTACTGCAAGCCACAGGTTTGACGTCAAGAAAAAGGATAAAAATATTTATTTACAAATGACCCTTCATAAAAAAAAACTCTTAGTATGTGAAAGTTGTTAAACAATGATAATTAGTGCTTTTTGAAGAAAATACCGATGTATTACCACAAAATCAAAAATTAATATTACAGTTGATCATTTTACTAAAAGATGTCACTAATATAATAATATTAATTAAAAGCTTACCATACTGGGATTCCTTTCTTGCACGTTTCGGATTCAAGTTCGCATTGAGAAGCATAGGTTTGTCCGTCCGATCCACAGACTGGAGAAAATTCTCTAAGCACAAAAACAAAACAAAATCATAAAGGGGAAATAGCTAGGACCAAAAATTCATTTCTCGACATTAGGTATGTTTTACAAAATTGCCCCTTATAATGATTAAAATCACTAGTGGAAAAGTTTGACATTATTGACAAGAGGGATAATAGAATGTCAACAATTTGATGTATATCCCTAATAACGATAAACAAAATTCGGCTATAGTGCCTTTCGTGGCAACGCCCTTTAGGAGGCGATTCGTAGTAATTTCAAATTGGCCTTTGATAGGTTATATTGGGTTAGGTGATTGACCCGCAGGCTTAGGCTATTGGCCCCGCAGGGGCTAGAAATAGGGGAAAAGCTGATGTGAAAATACGAAGAAAAGCTCCTTAAGGGGCGTTGCCACGAAAAGGACTATACCCCAAAATTCTTCTCCTTTACATACATTTATTGATTGAATTTGACCAGCCAACTTACTCAATTTTACAACCCGACAATGTTCTAATCTTACCCACACACAAAGTATTTATGCTAACCAAATCCAGAACGAATTTATTAACCACACTACTTAAATTACAACATAAATAATGAAACTAACCTTGTACAGATCATGTTACAATCTCCGCATTTACCATTGTGCCAAACATTGATCTTTAATTTTTAAAAAACTATTAAGTTTTTTGAAAAATCTATCAAACTTGTTATAAAAGTCAAATTGCTTCTAATTATTTAAAGCCAAAAAAATCAACCAAAATCCGGATGATTTTGAGTTTATCTGTATATATTTAATACCGCTGAACCAATATGGTATTATAAAATCAAGATTAATCGCCTATTGAAAAAAAGCTCCCACAAAAAAAATGTTTTACGTCTTCTTTTTAAAACTAAAATTGACTAGAAGTAGTAACTTTAAAAGACACAGTAAAGTATACCTAAGTAAAAAATCCACTAGGTAAGTTTTTTTTTACAATAGTTTTTAGTGATTCCTGTAAATTCTTCTGTTTAGCCAAGCAAGACGATTTCTTCAAGCTACAAAGGCTGTTATAGCTCTGCCTATAATGTAAGGAAAAATAATTTCATATGTAGAAAGACAAAAGATAATGTAATTATTAAAGGAGACATTGTTGCTGATAATCCTTAAATAAAGTCAACAAGATGTCTGTCTTTATTTTTGTTTGTACCGAAGGATCGCGCTTACTGCTTGTCCGATATGGTTCTTCTTTACAATGAAGCTTCTCAATGGTCAGGGAAAACGACCTCCCATCCAAAATATTTTTTGCTTTTTCTTTTTAAACCAAAAATGTAAAGTCGAGGGTTGACTCTCCCCCCTACCTTATGTGCCCTCTAAAGTCCTCTAGGGGCGTAGCCGCTACTATAAGACAATAAACAGCATTTTTACAATTTAAATACAGTTAGACTGGTACTTCTTTGTATACAGAAAGGTATCTTTAGGTGTTTAACAATAAAAATATTAACCTATCAGTGCCACAGACAGGATTTTTCTGGCGGCCACAGTTAGCTTGACAAGCATCAGGATGGCAGGCTCCAGGTTTGTACAACTCTACAGATTTTCCACCACATCTGACATAATAAAAATTGTCTGGTTATAAAACTATTGTTATAGTTATCCAAGTAGTTCAGAGTTGAAGTGTTACTTTTACTCAAAAGTTTACTTTTAGAAATTGTAAATGGCATAATACCCTTATTAATGTTAATACCTGGTCTGTGACAGAAAGCAGCCAGTTTCACAATTAAATTCATCTGTGCCACAAACAGAATTATTAATATTAATACCTGGTCTGTGCCAGAAAGCAAGCGTTGTCATACGTAAATCCATCTGTGCCACATACGTCATACAGGATTATTAATGATAATACCTGGTCTGTGCCAGAAAGCAGGCATTGTCATAAGTAAATCCATCTGTACCACAAACAGGATTGTATTTCTGTTAAACAAATATAATATAAAAAATTAAATGTATTGAGGCACATGAAAAATTTAATGACAAATAAACCTAACAGGAGACATTAGATATGAGAAAACTATTCACATTGGTAAGTTACAACTGCTTAGAAATAAAACAAATTAGTTGACTGGAGGATGAAACATTTTACACGTTTTAAAACGAAATAAAACACTAAAGTTTTACAAGTTAATTTTAACTTGTGGCAATTCGCCCCCTTTCCCCCAGGTTCCGGAGCTGCAGGCCTCCAGGTGGTCTCTGTACAGGTAAAAATAAAAAAAATAATTTTTTTTTTAAAGTTACAAATCAACTTATTAAACAAAATATTTTTACCTGTACAGAGACCACCTGGAGTCCTGCAGCTCCGGAACCTGGAGGTCTATCCAAAAAATCTTAAAACTTCGTGAAATTCATCATATAGGAATGATTTTATCTCTAATAACCTATACTCTCAGTCCAAAGATAAAGCCTAGGTGCCAGGTTTACGCAAATGTGTCAAAACTCCCCCCCCTCCTTATAGCCTAAATTTCTTAATGGTTTATGAATCTAGGTAAAAATAACAGGTTCTAAATTCACCTTATTACTGTATGTAGGTATTAAATTAATATTATATTTAGCATTGTATTACTAATTTTATTGCCTAGAGATAACGCGAGTATGTACTAGCTAAGTGATTTTATTTGTATAAAACAGTAAGGACAATTATGTTTAAATTTGAGTGTGTCAATTTTGAATATTATCAATAAGATAACTTTTAGGATCATTGACTTAAAAAGTAGATTTTTCAGTAAAATGATATACAAAATTAGATACTACGATTTGAAATAAGCTCTAAGTGTATTAAATAAAACGTATTATATTAATATTAAAATTAAGTCAACTAAACTAGAAAATTCTAACTTTATCCCACCTAAAGTATTACCGGCAAAATATCAACCATCATTATAAAATAAATAAATGTAAAACACAGATTTGAATGGGGGAGCTCGAAAAAGGGGATGGGGTTAAAATCAACCCGGTTTTCGCTCAATTTCTTAAGTTAATTATTTTTAAAATCATTGAGTATGAAATAGACTTATAGTTATAGAGATTATTTTAAAAGAAAAAAAACGTTTAAAACCATAAAAACTCAAGTCAACTTTAACTAGAACGAATGTGAGAAAGTAAATAAAGAGAAATAAAAACACTTAAAAATTAATATATTCAAAATGTCAAACATGAAACAAAGAAAATAATATATACTTAAGAATTTAACAGTTAGGGAGTTGAATCCATTTTTATAGAAGATATCTTCAACAAGAGAGACAAAAGTGGAATCTTATATTTCAAAAATCGTATCGGTGTTAAAGATATCTTCACCAAGAGAGGGGAAAGTGGAAGGGTAGATTACAGTTTTAGAGGGTCCAAACCATAATCATAGATTATATTTCTGCTTCTATAAAAATGGATTCAACTCCCTAACTGTTTAAATAAGTAGCGATAATATAAAACAACTTCCGTAAACAAACACAAAGAATAATTTGAATTACTTTATGAATTACTCCACTTTTTATGTCCCTAATTTCTTTGGCCCTTCCCTAAAATTTGTTGTCACTTTAAAGGCCCTATATAAGCCTGTCGGGGGTAGGTTAGTGCACCCGCCCAACTTTTAAAAACCAGTTTTGACCTTTAAGTGGCCAAACTTTACAATAAATACAGAAGATTTCTATTGCTATAACTATTCCTGTATGATTAAATTTTATTTTTTTTTTAAATGAATTAATTTAGTTAATTATGAACTTCAGACTTAAAAATTTATGTTTCTTTTTTAACAATTTGAAGAAATGTTTATAATTTTTAGAATAGTTACATGGCCACTTATTTATACTTAGGAAAATAGGAAGCGGAGCTTTGTTTTGATAAACACGGGTAAATATAAAACAAAAACAAATTTATTTTTTATATAAAAAAATCCTCCAAATAATTATGAAAAATCCGTGAAATAATTTAAAATTTTATTCTTTAGGGAAGAATTTTTAAGGGAGACAAAAGAATGATGGCGCGCGTAGAAGAGACGCAACTTTTACTTTTGTTTACTAAAAAAATCACTCAATATATAGAAAAATATTTGATCTATTGTTTTAATTTTTTCATAAAATTGAAAAGTTTAATCTAAAAGATATATTTCTTTATTTGACCTAGAAAACTAAAAGTTGCAGTATTTCTGCGCTTAATACCGCGTTCATATTTTTCATTTAAACAACAACAATTTTGACTAAGCACCACTAGGCAACATTTTATTTATTTATTTTAATTTTTAGTGAAACTTCTTACTTTTTTTTTCAAAGTTAAGCATTAACATTTTTGCATGTATATAAAATTAAGTTTTGTATTGATTTTATATATTACTATTATATTCCCAAGTAATTTTTCTTTTCAATATAATGCATGATATGTCAACAGTGATTATATAATATATATATACGATTTAGTCGACACTAATATTAAATAAATTAATTTGTAGTAAAAATAAAAGTGAAAGAAAGTATTACCTATATTTTAGTGGACTCTTTTCAGAAATGTCTCTAGAACCATATCGTAACTGCAAGTTTTTACTTCAAAATTGTTTTAACATCTTTGATTTAAATCCAAGTCAATTATCCATCCATGGAAAATTTATGACTCTTGAACAACTGGTTATTAACAAGTTGATTAAAGATGCGCACAGCTGTAAAGAGGCAAGGTTTACTCTCCCAATGACTCTGATTGAAAAGCTGTTTGTCTCAGCTTTAATACAGGTACGTTTTATGTTTCTTAACTTTTTCTTTTTTAGATTATGAAGCCAAATCAATCATAACATTCGTTTTTTATTCACTTAAAGCTTTAAGTTATTTATAGTTTTTAACTTTTATTGGTAGACAAAAACATTGAAGGAAGGGGGGTGTATAGTCTATTTTGAAAAGAAAACTAAATAATTACATGAATAGGTGTGATTTTCCATGTGTGATTTTTTTTGATGGGTAGAGAAACCTTTCCTTAAATAGTCTTAAACCTTTCCTGGACCTTTGAGAATTAATCTTTAATGTAGAGGAGAACCATATCGTTCCAGCATTGTGCGAGATCGATCCTTCGTTAAAACATACATACAAAGACACGCACAGTTACTTTTACTCAAAGATAACAGAATTTATCCCATTCACATACAAACTATGATGTAAGTAATAAAACACAAAGAATATAATTAAATTTTTTAGTCTCGAGATTTGGTGGCTGTTGAATTGATACAATCCTGGAAGTATGAAACTATTAGTTTATCCGCCCTTTTATCACAATTCAGTCTAGGTATTTTATATATATACTTTTTGTCTTAGGATGAGAATTTTTAATTCAAGATTAACAATAGTTATTCAGTTGTAATTTTTACTTTATTGATGTTTTATCAGAATTGTATTTTTCAGGATTGTCCTGTTTTATTGACACAGACTTTGCAGACATTCAACTGAACAACATCCTTTGGGTTCTTCTGAATGCAGTTGTAAAAAATGCGCCAAAAAGTCTAAAATGTTTAGACCTGACAGGCCTACCAGTTACATTTATTTGTGATGCTGGAAGGTTCACACACGTGAATGAACTCACCAAATCCAATGTGCTGAGAGAGATTAATAAAAAAGGAACAAAGCTTATAATGTTAAGATCTAAATATTGTATTTTTCACATTTTCTTTGCGAGAATCTCTTTGAGTTGAATTATTATAATTTGGGATTTCTTTATGTTTCAATTGAATCTTGTGGGTGGGGGAGGGGAGATATTTTAAACCATCCGATTGGAAAGACTAACGAATTATACCCTAAATGTTTTTTTTTTCTGTATTATAGATATTAGTAAACTATGTATTTGTATGACTATTTATTTTGCTTTGTATTCACTTAGGTATCAGAACACTTATAGATGTTTGTATTGAAAACTGGACATGGAACTCTTTTGAAACCACATTTGGTGTCATTAACCAACCTCCTAAACGACTTTGCCTGCACCAATCTGCAGGAGCTGATTTTCTAGATTTTCCGTGTATTCGTGCAGAAGGTGTGAAACAAATTAGCTTATCTTATTACATGAACATTACAGAATATAATATTGATGATATTATTCAGTTTGACTTCAAAAATCTTACAGATTTTAATTTTATCTTTCCTGTGCCAAGATATTTTCCAATAGAAAAACTTATCCTATGTCTAAAAACTTTTCCGATGCTCCAAAAACTAAGACTCGATCTTTTACTGGAAGGGGATCTATCCAAGTTAGTGAAAGAAGTTCCCACATTTTCAAACTTGACTTATTTGGATGTTGGATTAGTACAGTGGGATAAGAATGATATTGATTCTATTTCAGTGTGCAAAAAAGTTATTCATCTTTCACTTTCATCATTGCACCCAATCCAAAATTTTGTATCTTTTCAGTCAAAATTACAAAATCTTCTTTTCAAGTTACCTGAATTAAGACAATTAGAGTTACGATTTTCTCCTGATTTCAGACAAAATTCTGCTGAAAATAATGAATTAACTGTCAATAACATAATTTCTTTAGTTGATAAACTTCCCAAACTAACGGCATTGAAAGTCGGATTCTATGGAGGAAAATTTTTCAGTGAATGGCAAAATAAATGGCAAGAAGTTATGAATAATAACTTGAAATTATTTGTCGCATTTAGAACACTTCTCCCTGATGGCGAAGAGGATCCTATTGATATCAAAGTTAATAGTTCTGAAAGGTTTACAGTATTTTTGAAGGATGACGGTGGTGCTTATCCAACAAGGATGGTTGTAGTTGCTAGAGAATACTCACAACCACTTGATAGTTTACAAGATTGGAAAAAGATGGAATTGAAGCAAAATTAAAATGATTTTTTTTGCATGTCTCTCATCTGTAAGCTTTAGTAAGTAAGCAATTCATCTAGATTTTATCAATTATCTGGATAATAAGTGAAGAAACCATCGTAAAACTGCATAATTTTTGACATTCTATAGTCTCCATGCCTTTGAGTGACTGAAATCCACTTTCTTCAATTCGCAGGCTGGCAGAAAAAACGAAACCAATCCTGTGATAAAAAGTTTCTTATGTGTGATAGCAAATTTATTAATAAGTTTTGTTTATTGGGGAAAAGATAAGAAGAAAAGTGATTCACTGCTTTACAATATTTCTTGTATAAGCCCTCGAACTGAAGATTTGGCCACATAACATAGCCCCTCTCATTTTCCACTTGAAAAAAGTGTTGCGGGAAGCACTCATAACTCTCATATCACCTAACTTAAAATAAGCACCAAAACTCATTTTATGCTTGTTTGTGATTCATTTTGAGTATGCGGAAAAATGCCGGGTTTTTTACATTTAAATTATTTCTTCGCATTTACTTAATTGTTCTCCATATTTCTGTAATATTGGTAATACTATTTTTAACTTTTTTTTCAGATTGTACAATGGAAGGCGGAGGGAAAAGATATATAGTTACAAGAGAACCAATTGGAACTGCCAATAAACATTTTCAGGTGAATGCTAAAGTTATTATTTATAAAAGGGAGTGATCGCTAAGAACACCATTTAACAAAAAATATAGATATATTTGTTATCGTGGAACCTTAAAAATTGGTTTACTTAATTTCAAATCTCTTCAAAGGGATAAAATCAGAGTGACAAGTTTTAAGGCTTAAAAACAGTAGAAGAACGATAATTTACATTAAATATAGATATATAAATTTTTTTGTCTATGGTTCTATTCAATAAGGAATACACATATTTAGTGAATATTATCGTTCTACTACTGTTTTTAGCCTTTAAACTTACACCTTTACGAAATTTTAGCACAACTTATTTCCCCCTTTCTATTTTGTATGAAAAGTTATCCTTTTTTTACATTGTCATAGCCGCCTTGCTAAAGACATTTTTTATTTAGGATTTGTCGACGCAGCTGAGCGGAATTGAGTCAACTTTACAAATAATGCACAATATTATTCAATCCTTATCACAGAAATCAAGTTCTTTTGAGATACAACTTCAAAATATTGTAGAAAATTCTACAAAAACTTCAGAATATTTCTCTGATATTAATAACAAATTTCAAACTCTGAACGTTAAAATGGATAAAAGAGGAAGAAGACTAAAAAAGCAAAAGAAAAAACAACTGGGGGTTGAAAAATATGCCCAAACGGAATATAACCTTTTTATTAAGCCAGGTAATTATAAGTTTTATTTAAATCAAATATTTTTTACCTCTAAACTCTTCAAATTAAATTATCAATTCTTCAAGTTATTCTTACCATTTTGTCAAAATAGAAATATTACATGGCAATTGCCTTAATGTATTAAAATGTGAAGTAACGGCGGCTTAACTAACGCTCTCGCTGAAAACCGCCGTTTTCCGCCAAAATTTTCTATTTCATATATTTATATTTTCACTTGACACTTAAAGATACTTATAACATGTCACTACCTAAGTACTAAACCAAAAAAATCACAAAGTTTTAGACGTAGTTTCAAAAAGTATCTCATCCTCCTCCCACCATTGCCAGGAACTAAACTAAACTTAACTGTTTATTGGGAAGAGATCTGTCTAGCCGTTTACGAGATCTTACTTTTATTTTTAGATTTATACAGATCGACTTTGCTTCCTTATTGTATACTTAGAACTTTGTTTTAGTTGAAAGTCTACAACAGCCAATCCAATCATCAAAAGCAACCTCTACCGATAAATTAAAAATAAAAGAAGAAAATTCGGAAAATCCTCCAAAATTGAATGAAAAAATTAACGAAAATATTAATAGCGATGAAATAGCATCCAACGATGATGAATTGGTTGATAATCCCGAAGATATTCCGGCTGTACTTGTAAATACAAGGAAATTCGTATTTGATTTTATATTATTTGTCTTGCTGATTACTTTCTTCTAAATTGGCCAAAATGCCATATGCCACTTCTATAATTTTTTAGATTAGGACACCTGCCGTATGCATGCCAGGATTAGGTAATAATGAGTAAACTCTAGTTAGAAATGTATGTCTGACAATATTTGACGAATTTTTTACCTTCACCATTCAGGACGTTAGGCGTATATTTCTCTTGTTGTATTCCATTCCTTCGCATGTGATACATAGGTATAAGAACAAATATGAATTTGAAATTAGAAGTAGTAAAGAAAGTAATAGCAGTATAACAGATTGTTCCCTGTTAGTCACGTTGAACAAAGAAACTGATTTTCCAGACGGTTGCTGGCTTGGAGACCCACAGGTAAGCAAAATAAAATCCTGCACCGGATAGTTTGATCTTTACATAAATATAAGCTTTTTTGTTTGTCCCTTAAGATCTCGCCAACGCCTTAGGTAACTGATCTAGTTTTTAGTTTGAATGAATTTAGATAATTTTTCAGGCCCCTCCCCTTTCAATAAAGAGTAAATAGACAGGAATCTGTGTGGACAAGAAAATGGCCGATAAATTGATAATGGTGATACACAAAATTTATTAATTACCCCATTTCTGTAGATTAATACTTGTTTGAACACTAAACTTAATGAACTAAGAGAGGGGTAGGTTTCTGGTAAAATCCGTAAAGGTGTGTGTTTTAAGGCTTAAAAATAGTAGCAGAACGATAATATTCGATAAATATGTGTATTTTTTATTGAAAAGAACTATAGACAATTTTTTTTTTAAAAAGTTGACATAAATTTTTATCGTTCTACTACTGTTTTTAATTTATAATAACACATAACCTTTACGGATTTTACCGGAAACTTTGGGAACCAGTGTACTAAACAGCCCATTGTCTCCTTCCTTCCTGGCCGATAGATGGCGAAACCACTGCTTAATATTAAGGGGGGGAAGTTTGTACACTTATAGGAAATTAAATTCAGTATCAAAGTTTGGGAGGGTCGTGTGGGCTTGTTTTTAAAGTTA
>LS050431.1:0-14305 GCA_900241095.1 Acartia tonsa | reverse complement strand
TACAGCAACCAACCTTTTAGTAGGATCGGAAGGTTTAGAGTTGTCTTAAAAGGGTCAAAACAGTAAACAAAAACAGGATCTTGTTTTCTTGGGAAACATTGTTTTCCGTGATTTTTTCGAAAGTCATAATGGAAAGAAATTTTTTAAATTGTCTTTTTTACTTTTGTGGATAAAAATCAGGGATAAGCGATGGGAAACATAGGAAAATATTATTTCAGGCCTATTTCAAGCCTAGGCCTAAAAAAACAGTTATGGGATGGTGCAATAGCTTGTTATCAACGCTAATAAAATAGCTGTGTGTGTTAATAAAGTATAGAATAAAATTTAGGTAGCTAGTCTAAAGTAAAAACAGAAATTTTTATAAACCTATAAATTAATTTGTTAGCTAGTCTAAAGTAAAAACAGAAATTTTTATAAACCTATATATTAATTTGTTAAAATCATGTTATGATGTTCTTTGTCTCTTGCATTTTTATTAAAGAATACAAATTTTATTTGAAAATATTATTTTATCATTGCTTATTAAAATTCTAAATTAATAAATAAATTTAGTACAAGTAAATAAGAACTTGGGTAACCTTCTATCAATTCTTCTTGTTCCATGTTAGGAGAATAATGTTTTTTGTACTTTTTATCATGTAATAGTACATTAGGTGTTTCAATCAAATATAAAGTTTGAAAATTAAAAATACAACATTTCATTTAAAAACTACCAAATGAATAATTCGTAGCTAACCACTTACCAAAAAATAATCCCATTTTTTGTTTTTTTATATATGGTATTTTTTTCATGTGAAACTCTGGGCAGATTTGATAATTAAGCTGATGTGATCGAACATCTTTTTTTCTTATTTCTTATTTTTATTTAGGAGCAGACGGTTTAAATTGTTTTCTTCAATTTTTTATATCTTTATCTGCCAATTGGCTATTGGTTGATACAAAACAGGCTGATCCTTATTGGTTTAGAGCAATAGCTACTTGGGAGCGTCCGCCAGTGACGACATTTAATTAGGAATTGGTAACAGTTGCAATATCCCTTTTGCATCTAGGCCGGGACCTAATAAATGGCCAGGTTTCCTATCCCTTATCCCTGATAAAACTAAACTTACGTAAAGCGAAGCTTTATGTAATTATGGTTTGTCCATCTGTACATCTGCCTGTCCCTTCATCCGTAACATATAGCTCTTTTTGTTAATTTAAACATGTTAGAATGTTAGAATGTTCAAATTTTGCATGATAGTTCCTAGAACAGTCAGGTACGATTTAGAAAGAGTAACAACTCTATTACCATATCCTTAAAAAGTTAATTAACAGTTTCCTTTATATACACAATTTTTCAACAAAAGTATCTACAATTTTGTTTAGACTAAGGAATTAATGTTCTGCTTATTATGTTCTAATAATCTACAAGATTTTTTGTTCATTTGTATTTTCTTCTTATTTTAGAGCTTTGCTTTTATGAATGTTGTCATCCTTGTTTGATTACTTTTCCTAAATTTAAGCTTTAAGCATATACAAGGTTTTATGTTACTGAGGAGTACCCTTTCCAAAATTAAAGACAAAAACTAAAAAGATAAGCCAAAATAAATATTGGTCCATGAATAGAAACAGGAGACAAGACATCCCTAAATTACTTTAAACTAAAGTAAAAAGTATACATAGTCTTGATAAATATAGCACAGAAAACCAAGGGAAAGATGATAAATTAATAAAAGTTTATACCCATTTCATTTCACTTGTTGCTTTCAACTATTCTGGACTTAAAAGTAATTTATTTTATTTTATTTTTTATGTAAACTGAAATTAAGATTTGTTAAATTTTCAGATTTTTAAATACTCTACTACAGATTAATTAGAACTTTATTATGTTAGATAATCTGAATTTTCAGAATACTCTTTTGTAACTAGTAGCATTTTTAGTTTCAGCAATAAAAATAAACTCTGTGTACATATAATTTGATTTGAAACTTACAAGTCATATATGCCTATATGCTGTTTATGAACACTTAACTTTTACACATTTTGTTCAGGCGTTATAGATCATTGCTTGTTTTTAGTTTACCATTTTGTTTTTAGGTTCACATATCTTTAAACTTTTTTATTTATAATAAATTTACATTACATTGAAATATATAAATTTACATATATTAAAGAATCTCATGACATAGGAAATAGTCTAAAACCATCTTAAGCCAATTCTAGAATGGAGAACTAAATTAATTCAGCTACAAGTTACAGAGATTACGGCATCCATAAAAAGAAGGAAAAGAAAAGTTTAGGTGTCAAAGAAAAGAAAAAAGAAAATATGCAGGCATGAAAAAAAATAAGTTTTTATGTCTTTTTTAGTAGCGAAGCTACTCTATAATTCGAAATGTCTGTCTGTCCGCCTGGGACAGAATAGGGGAAACATGATTTTCTCGGCTCCTGTTTAGGATAGAAGGCTGAAATTTTTTTGTCAACATTTTCAATAATATGGAGCATAATTAAGTATAACACATGGGTGCCAGTCAGATCCCTTTTTAGCAGGTTTTAGGCTATTTTTATATTTTTCTAATTTTTCTTCATATTTTTGGTGTTTATGGTCTGATTTTCAAAATTTTTTCAGTTATAGATGTCAAATTAAATTTCCCATTGATTAAAGAAGACAACCATGACGGTCCGACTGCCTTTTTGCAGGTTTTAGACTATTTTTATATTTTTCACATTTTTCTCCATATCTTTGGTGTTTATGGTCCGATTTTCAAAATTTTTTCAGTTATGGATATCAAAATTAAATTTCCTGTCGTTTTAAGAAAACAAACATGGCAGTCAGACTGATTTTTAGCAGGTTTTGGGCTTTTTTATATGTTTTACATATTTCCCCATTTCCAATTTTCAAACTTTTATAGAATATCAGTATTAAAATAAATTTTACCATTGTTATGAGCATCTTTTATGTCGTCATCATACAAAATAAAACAAGTTTTCGTGTTTATTTTCCCCGATAAATCTATTCTTGATTTAAAATCACTTTAAATCTACTTGTACACATTCCCATTCACGATTTTTGTGCTTCGCTACTTATGGATGTTGTCATCCTTGTTTTCAGTATGAAAGACAGCCATACATACAAAACAAAAGTTTTGTGCACAGGCCATATGAATCTTCATTAAAATTTTTGCTGTCTATCTTAAAATAATAGCCAAACTGACGGATGGTCTAATATACTAAGTACACTTTAGAGTACATTCCTAACAAAAATTGCACACTAATAAATGATCTGCGAAATTTAAAGATTCTCACATTTTTTGTTCTGTGCTCTTAAGCATAAAAGTTCGGGCCCTCAATGTTTTTTTATTAGGGGGGGGGGAAGGTACAAAAATGCCTACATTTCTTTAGTTTTCTTTTGTCATATAGAAGAAAAATGGAGAACCATTGTGCGTGTCCTATGCTCTGAAAAGAAGAGATAAATGGCGATGATGATGATAAACTCTAAAACAGATAATTTGCTTACTTATCCTTTTTAGCTGGAAACTTATATATAAAGATCCTTTTTACATAAACATTTAAGAGACCCTGTTAGAGATTAAGTTGTAAAATCTTACATACATGTTCCTCCTATAACACAATTCGACCCACTATTTCTACTTTCTTTGTTACACCCTTTTTAAGAGCGAAGCTTTTCTATAATTAAGCCCAGTTTACAGAAGCAAAAAGGTCGACCAATATAACATTAATAAGGTAACAGTCTTTAGATGAAGGAATAAAACATTTCATAACTTAATCTCATCTACATTTGAATTTTTGAACTTTTCTCATATTTTGCAAAGTCGCTCCTAAGCCATAAAATCATATTATCAAACACAAAAACTTTAATATTAACAAATACAACAAACAAAATTATGGTGGCTGATAATCCCATTCCCTGTATTAAAATATTGAAATTTTGTGTTTCAGTTGAAAAAGTAACCAAACTTTCACTTAAAAATAATAAACTGAAATAATAATGGAAATAAAACTTTATTTTGTGATGTTTTACAACATGATTATTACAATATAAAATCAATAACAATCTAACAATATATAAATAATAAATTTCATTTATAAAAACAAACAAACTAAATATTCTAAATCAATTCTTCACAATAAACATTAGCCACAAAAAGTTGCTAGACCTGATGGGGTGCATCCAGCTGCAACGATTGTGTAGGAACCTTAATAAAGAGTTTATAAAATAAGGTTTATTTGATATATGCTACCCTCTTTGTGAGATAAAAAACTACCTTTACCTTCCCTTTTAGAAAACTTTTTTTCTGGAAATGTAGTAACTTTTACTAGTATTAGAAGCTAAGCCATTGTATTTAGAAACCAGGGGAACTTGATGGATTCAGATAATTTGACTCTCAAATCTTATATTTAGTTTAAATTAAAAATAAATTGAGGGCAGTTTTATACAGGGACTCTTCTCTTTTGAAGGTAGTTGTTAACCTTTAATGGACCTTCATAATCTTCATTAAAAAAGAGAATACTTAAGGGAAGTAGCTTCATTAATTTTATTTCTCATTTGTACTCTTTGTTATATTTTTCCATGTTATGACAGTTATCAGTATTGATTTTATTATTTTGACTCTACTTAAGATGTATCAATAAAAAAATGCTTACCAGTGTAGCTAGTTGACGTTGAAGTAGATGTTGAAGTAGTAGTTGTTGTAGTTGTCATATAGTACCAGAAAAATTTTCCTTTCCTGCTGGAGACATTGTCAACATTTGTTGGCATTATTTCTGCTGATACATCATCAGATTCCCTGTAATTTTTTTTTACTATTATTGAAAAAACATTTGATTAAGAAGGGCTGGATTTCATGAAATGAATCTTGCAAATTAAATTCACGATTACACAGTCAAATAACAAACAGACAACCATTTGATAGCAAAATCTTTGTCTCCAATTCTAAGATGTTTTATTCTACAGTAACAGATTAGTAATAGTATAGACACAAATAGGTCAACCTTTTATTTTGGCTAAACTTGTTAATGCTAACCTAAAAAAAGAATTGTTCATCTTACAAAAGTCGTTTTTGAACTGGACTTCTGGTTCTGTTAAAATAAATACTAATTTTAATAAAAAAAATATGATTTGATGCTACCTACCTTGTTATTTTTGAGGAAATGATACTCTCATTATCAATTGTTAGTGATCTTCGTTTTCTTTTGCCGGGACAATTAACTAAGGCCACATTGAAATCTCTAAAAAAACATATGAATTTTGGTTGAATGCTACCCTTATTTATAAAATAAGTTAAAATAAGGTAGCTTTTTGTCTGTTTGTTTATTTCTGTAGGCTAGGAGTGTAAAGTTATAATGGATACTGGATAGCCTCGCAGGGGTTATTTTAGAACCCCCTTCCCCCATTTTCTAATTTCAATCTTTTTAGATTAAATCAATTGTGTATAGTCCCTTTCGTTGCAACGCTCCTTAAGGGGCGATTCTTGGTTTTTTTCACAGTAGCTTTTCTCCTATTTTTAGCCCCTGTGGGGGGCCTAGCCCTGCGGGGCCAATTGCCTAACCCTGTGGGGCAATCATCTAACCCAATATAACCTAAACCTAACCTAAAATAACCTATCAAAAGCCATTTTAAAAATACGACGAATCGTCCCTTAAGGGGCGTTGCCACGAAAGGGAATTTTCCCCAATTTTGTTCTCAACCATTTGCTACCCTTGTCCTATTTACTTGAGTAACAAGATATCTATCTGTCTGTATGGCCAATAGGATCCCGTAAACGGTCGCTTTACAATTTTCAGAGAAGTTTTCTAATTGACCAGGAAAGGTTTTAGGATATTAAAGCGAAGGATATTAGGGTCGGTCCGTCCGTACATAATGGATAGTTTTTTGTTTGTTAATTTAGGCATGCTAGAATTGTCCTATCGATTTCAAACTTTGCATGCTGACTCCTATAACAGTTGGGTATGACTCTGAAAGCGGAGCAACTCTATAAATGGTACCAGAAAGTCCGTACGTCCATTTAAAACAAGCTGTTTTGGTACTTTTTTGACAACAAATTTTTGTATGTTAAAACTATCCTATTCATCTGATTTTTTGAATACTGATTCCTATTACAACAAGGTATAGTGTATTTCCTAGTATTTTTTATAGACAATGGCTGTATGACATGTGCATTAATATTTATTTTATTCAGTTCTAACACTCTACAAGAGTTAATGTTCGTCTGTCATACCGTTTCAGAGCTTTGCTTTTATGGATGTTGTCATATTTGTTTGAAAGTGTTCTAGTTGCATGTTATACAATGCAATTAAAATGGTCTTATGTTTTTTTATAATAACACTAGCGGATTCGCCCCTTGCCTCTAGGGGCTTTCCCTCAAGAGGTTATTTTTAAAAAAATAAGTACCTCTGGTGCTGCAACCACTAATTTCAAATTAATTTTTTTTTTAATTGAGGGGGATTTTTATGTTTTTTGGGGGGTTGGGGTGTCCCACCCCCCAATTAAATAGCCTGAAACCACTACAGGACCAGTAGGTATATTCACTGAAGAGTAGAATCCAATCGGTTCAGTGGTTACCGAGATCTTAAGGGACGGACGGACAGACACACAGACGGACAGACATCAAGCTACTTTGTATTATAGATGGATAGATATAATTACTAAAATAGTTTAAAAACAACCCAAGACTCCAAAGTAGATATAAAATAGCCTAAAAACATTATGTGAACTTTATAATGTAGAACTCAATCGATTCAGTTTGTTAGCTAGATCTTAATTGACTGACAAACATCCTGTTGCTTTTTTATAAGGATTACTTACGTGTTACAGATGGCCTCTTTATCAATATGTTCCTGAGCTGGGAGAAATGGACGGACCAGGAAGGTGGAAGCGAAGCACCCGCAGGCTAGAAATTAGACATTAACCTATTAACATAACACTTTAGTAAACTTTAAATAATTATTGGCAATCTATCTCAAAGTGCCTGGTGACCATAGAGCCCATCCCCCTTAAATGAAATAAATTGAAAATTAGAAGGTGACACGTGTTTAAGTACCTTAGAGTAGGTTGGATGTGTGGCCCCAGAGGGATAGGTCCCTCTGCAGGGTATAGGCATAAAAAATCCTCTGATTTATAGGAGGAGGAAATTTTTTTTGTAGTCACTTGCAACGTTATTGGAAAGCTCAGAAGTAACTTTATTAAATTTCATATTTTACCAATAAAGCTTTTTAATAAAATTAAAAGCATTCTCATTGATTAACATAATTAGTTGATAAATAATCTTGGATTTCAATTAATGACTCATTTGCTAATAAAGAGTTGCAATTTTTTAAAAAGAGTTAAAGATGAAAAGGTGGAGCAAGTTGGTGTATTCCATAAAAATAAAGCAAATTTTAGTTGCCACTCTTATTTGTTAATAAAACCTCATTTTTTTTCGAATTTAAGCTATACCTTTTTCTTGTCTTCATAATTCTACATTTTAATACACAAATTAATTAAAAAAGGTAATAACTAAATAATTTACCAATGACAGCATGTTCTAGTAGGATAAATGGGGCACTTTTCTCTGGTCCTTAAATTAAAGAATTTGAAAAAAAAGGCTGGCAACATCGCCAAAAACGAAGCTTAGCCAATATGGTAGTTAGATAAACGAACATTTATCAAATAGTGTTGGATTAGACATATAACTAGGGTGGTCTACTTCTGTGAGGACTATACTACTAAGGACTGCTAGCCATAGAGGCTCTTTTATACTAAACTAACCTAATCTATAATAATTTGTGGTCCTTTTACATGCAGTGTTGGGGAGGGGGTATACAGCCAATATAAATCGTTCTGATTTTTTTCTTGTAAAATATGACTAATTTTAATTCAAATAATTTAGAATATTTTTTTATTCTAACAAAATAACAAGGATGGCAGTAAATGTACGGATTAACCGACCTTAATTGTACAAAATCTTCTCTTTTAAAAGTTTAAATTACCTAATAAAGAGACAATAAGAGGTGATTCAGCCGTCATAAATGCGCCTGTACAGAAAAACTGAACGACCCTAAAAATAAAAAAATTATCATAGAAGTGCTGCACTTATAACATACTTCCTAACTTACTAGGAATCATCAATAAAAAAATTAAATGAATAAGATGAATCTGTCAAAATAACTATAAATATAAATTTTTATGACGTTTCTTTCTGATTTAATTATATAGTTACTAAGCTTTCAAGATTATATATAATCTTCACAAGAATCAATATTATAAACTAACTATGTATTTAAAGTTATCCGTTATCAACGAATTTATGTTGACATGGACAGAAAACCCTTATTTTAGAAAATCTTCGCTTTTAACAAGAATAACATTCTTCACCTTAGAGTAGCCAACACACCAAAGCTGGAGGTCAAAGGAAGAGCCGCTGTCAATATCTAAAGGAAACAAGGATGACAACGTCCATAATTAGCACCAAAGCACCAAAATCATTGATGGAAAAGAAGAAAAAGTGTTTTATAACAATATAAGTGGAATAAATAAAACAAGAAACTTTAAAAAAATAAAAAATATGTAAATTGAAGAATGACCGTCAGACAGACGCACCAAGAAAATGATATGATGATTGGTACAGAAAATCATCTTAAAATTCATCTGTCTATCATAAATAGCAGCCAAGTAAATCACAATTTCCACATAGCGCAACGGAATGAAGCTGGACGGACAGGCCAACAAAGTTAATTGTAGAGAAAAAAGCTCCATATTCAAAGAGTTATATTTAAAATAATATTTAAAAACACCTTACTAAAAAAGCTAAAAAGCCATTATTGTATGTTAGTAAATTATAGAATATCCCTAAACAACAAAAATCTTACCCCAGCTGTAGAAATATTTGCAAAAAGAAATATTAGTTTTCCTCTTGAATTCTTTATGTACTGCTGAAACACAAACCCTAAACATAAAAACAAGGATGACAACATCAATAAAAGCAAAGCTCTAAAATCTAAAGGAAGGATAAACGAAGTTGTAAAGTGTCAGTACTTAGTAAGCAGAACATTAATTTTTAAGTCTAAACGAAATTGTACATACATATGTTGCAAAATTGTGTAAATAAAGGATACAGTAAAAGGACATACTTTCATTTTTAAGATTTGATCATAGAGGAATGCCTCGCTTTTGTTGTCCTAAGAAACATTATTCCAAAAATCATATATTACGGCAAAAAATATTGACATAAATTTAAAAATCAGCATGTTTAAATGGACGTACGGACTTTCTGGTAACAGTTATATGTAGAGTTGCTATGCTTTCTAAATCCTACATGTTATAGAAATCATCATGCATAGTTTGAAATCGATAGGACAAATTTACATGTCTAATTTAATGAAAAATGCTAATCGGACATTTTTAGTTTTAAGTTTAATAAAAATAGATAATGCTTAAGATTATACACATATCAAAGCCTCCTTATCTAATTAATTGCAAAAGTTTTAGAATCCGTTTCTTGTCCGTTATCGTATTTCTTAAGATCCATGTACATAAAGGTCCAATCAAAGTCTTCTACATATGTATAAATAGCGCCGTAGAGTAGTTGCGCTTTAAAAATTATACCTTTAAAAAAGTGTTAAATACCTGTAATTAGACTGCCCATTAGAAAACCGAGAAAACCAAAAGTCCAAACAAAATTGATTGTGTCAATAGCTACTCCAGTATTCCTTAAAATCAAAATAATTATTTAAAGCATCGTATTATAGAAAAATTTCCGCGGATACTAAATTTAAAAATTGTAAGATTAATTACAGTTTTGTTTGACACAAGGGGCCAAAACTCTGACTCGTTCGTAGAAAATTAACTGAAATATGATGCAAAACATGATTTATATTGTATGGCTCAAACCTTGTAGATATTAATATAAATCAGTAAATTGCATAGTATAAATCGCAAATTAAACTTTTACAATTGATGTTTCAATTTTGCTGACAAACATATTTTAGTCTCAGAGTTGCGACTAATTTTAAAAAAAGTAAAAAATTACTAAAGTGAAAGGGACATAGTTTTAAAAATTGTTTAAATGTCAGGATTAATTATCTTTCATTGAACTATCTCTAATTCCCTGGTTATAACTTACTTTGCTAGGTAGGGCTGTGTTGGTCCCACAATGGTCCCCACCATTCCGTGACCAAACTAGGTGTTGAAGGGGATATAACACCACAATGAAAATTTTTTCTCTCCAAAATAACAGGTTGTTAGAAGCTTATTCGGACCGCGAGTTCTTACGTCTGTTCGTCCGTAACAGATAACTTCCATCGTTAATTTTGGCTTCTTAGAATTGTCCCATGGATTTAGAACCTGAAATAATGATTCCTGTAACAGTAAAGTACAATTCAGAAATCCTATCAATTCTATAATCATTATCAGAAAGTCCGTATCATATATGTCCTTGTCTGACCGTCTAATTGAGCTTCACTTTCATATATGTTGTCACCATTGTTTCTTATTACATTATTATTTTTGAATAGAGAAAAAGAGATTGTATAATAAACAGCATAATCATAATAAGCAAAAAAGTTGTAGGCAAAAAATTTCTTTCTTCGTATGTTATATTCCTGCCTGAGTGGCCCAGGAAATGGGGAAAAATATCCAAAGCCATATTTTAGATTCACTAGCCACAGCCGACATTTTTATTCTCTGAAAAAAATATTGCGGCGAATATTACAGAGATCTCGTAATCACAGTAAGTAGAACGCGCAAGGAGGGAGGGAACATTGGACTGAAAATAGACTGGTCACTGATGTTTTAACAACATTTTTTTTTTTAAAGGGAAGCTTTTCTATAATTAGGGTCAGTCCGTCCGTCCGTACGTCACAGTTAGCTCTTTTCGTTAATTTAAACAGGTAAGAATTGTCCAATCGATTCCAAACTTCGCTTTTATGGATGTTGTCATCCTTGTTGGAATAAAACTTTAGGTACTTTATTAAACTTAATTGGTTTGTACTAACCCCCAGTACAGTGTCCAAACTTTTCCACCAGTAATTTTAATTTATTTAAAGGGTACGTTTTCTTTATTATTATTGTGGATGTACATCTATTTATAGGCCATTGTCTTATCCCTTAAGATCCATTTATCCTGATGTATAAAGTATTTTAGGCCCTTAGCTTAAAATTTGTATAGCCACTGAACCGATTGAGATCTACATTTTAAGTAAGCTTATCATGGGTCCCGGGATTTTTTTGGGCTATGTCATAAAGTAAAAGTAAGGTTGGTCCCTTTACTTGGTGTATTGTTATTTATCTGCTTTTCCTACCCCCTTCAAAGCCAGAGCTTTCAGATGCTAGGGGCGCATTTGCTATTTTTGTCCTATTTTTGCTAGTAACAAAACCGTAAATTATTTATTGTTATTCTTTTTAACCATCAAATACTCTGTTTAGATAAAAAAAATATATTAACATATAAATCGCCCAAATTATTTCTTCCGCATTTTCTCGCAAGATTTTACATTTTTGGCATCCCAATACATGGTACTAGACTAATCCAAAATAAAACCTGAAGTATTTTTGTTAAATAAAAAAAACAAATCTATAGTATAAATGTATATACAGATTATTACCTTCCTACCTTTTTCAATGACCTTTTTCGTCTGCTGGCAAATTGTTTTCAGCTACTGAGCTGTGTTAATATAGACAACATTGAGAATCGGCACATGGACTCTGCGAGACACAGTTATTCAACCCCTTCCCCCTCTAGTGTTTTACTTTAATATCATTAAGACATCCTTGGGGACCAGTGGGTAAGTTTTCCTAAAATTTCATACAGGTAAAACAGTAAGCAAGGATGACAACATCCATAAGTAGCGAAGCTCAAAAATCATGGAAGAACATCCAGAATGAACTCTAGAGTATTTAAACACAAAATAAAAATTTATATAAAATCACGAAACCTTTCATGATTTATAATGTGGAAATCTAGGAATCGATCTAGCACCACAACCAATAAGTAAATCTTAAAAAAACTTTGTGGAATTATGTAAAATGTAAACTTATTCAATTCCTGAAAATTTCAGCCATCTATCTGGACTAGGAGTTGAAAAAAAGCTTGAACACTTAAAAAACTAGGAATCGATCTAGCACCCCAACCAATAAGCAAATCTCACCAAAACTTTATAGAAGTGTGCAGAATTGGAATTTATTTGATCCTTGAAAATTTTAGACTTCTATCTTTAATAGGAATCGAGAAAATCATGAAAACTTAAAAATCTAGGAATCGATCTAGCACCCCAATTAATTGACATATCTCAATGAAACTTGGTGAAAATATGAAGAATGATGACTTATTTAATCACTAAAAATTTCAGCTGTCTATCTTTTATAGGAGCCGAGTAAATCACGTTTCCCCCAAAACGTTTCAGACATACAGACAGACGGACATTTCAAATTATAGAGTAGCTTCGCTACTAAAAATGTAACATATGGTGTAATGTATACTTCCAGAAGTATAATTAAAACAAAGGAGTACTTGTAAAAACTTTATTTTTTAAAGGATAATAAAGATTGTCGTATTTTAAACAAAAATTTATACATACACATCGATGAAAAACAATTTCTCTCTATTTGTACACCTTTTCTTTACAATAAAAGCATAAAAAGCATTTTTCCTACATTTATTATATTTTTACGGTATGCTAAAAGTATAACAAATTTTAAATCACCATGATACGATTTTATTTTTAAATTTAAATTAAATGATATAGCTGAACTTATCAAATACTTATGAAAATCTCCTTTTCAACACAAGGTCTAAATATACAACATTTTAGCTAGAAACCTTTCAAATCTATAACTTTTTGACAGATTTTGAATATATTTATCAATGATAATGTCAATAATATCATTTCCAGCAGCTCTCAGTATACCTATCTAAAATAAATATAAAAATCTTGATAAATCTAATCCCTTTAAACTTTTTAATCCTAAAAATTTCATTAAAAAATTGATTAAATTTGTCGTACTTTTTTTCATTGTTAAAGAACGTAATCGATTTTAGAAATATATAAATGTATTAAAGAATTTGTTTTGTTATATTTTGGACAAAAATCTGAACGATTGTACAAGAATTATTCAATTTAGTTTGTTGCTATGTACTCACATAAAACCAAAGATGACAACATCATTGATATAAAAAGCAGATGATCACTGATCAGTGGTGATATATCAAGAATCAAATAGGAAAAATTACAAAAAAAACTTTCACTTGCGATCTCCACATGTTTTGATATTCATATTTTCGTTGCTTGACAGACAGACCGACAGACCAAGTAATTTGCAGGCTTCGCATTACCTTCACAATAAAACTTCAGATATCTTGCATAGTACCAGAGAAAATTACATATCTTCCATACTGTTACCAACTGATGAACAGACTGACAGACAAAGTGAATTATAGAGTAGCTTCGCTACTAAAAAAAACTCAGGTATAGACGTACAGTCGGGTCTGATTCACGAATATAGGAGGAAAAAAATTGTATTAATCATCAATAGAGTAAATCAATTTTAAAGGTAAAAAAAACTTCACAAGCCATTTTTGAGATTATTCATCTTTTTTTAACAATATCTTATTGGAATAGAATGATTACAATAAAAAAAAATGTTTTAATAAATTAAGAAGACTGCTGAAATGATAAATATTTTCCAACCCAACTTTTTGTATATTAACCTATTCCATTATTTTGTGTTCATTTATTTTTTTTTGGCTAGACTAGCTAAATATACATTTGTGAATAATATTTGATCAGATTATGTTACAAGCTTATTCGTCATAATTATGATGCAATTCCCTACAAATCAGGAATAATAGATGTATAAACCCTAGACGGACTCTCAGACACTAATTTTTCGAAAGCTTTCTTTATTCTAAGAAATTCAACTTTTTATATGTGACTAAAGATTATGATAAAGTTGAAAATAACTGGCCTTTTAAAAAAATATATATATATACACATTCTAACTAATTTTATGGCCGGATTCTTCCTTCACCATGGTCTTATTGGTTCAATTAAATGTATACTGTATCAGGCATGTCAGCAAAGATTTTTTTGAATATGGCTTCGAAACCAATAAATATCCGTTGGATTAGAACCGGTTCTCAGCCATTTTGATATCATGTATCGTATTTTAGACAATTTTCTAAGAATATAAAAAAAATAATAAAACTAGTAGAGCCGGAGCCTGTGTCCCCTCGAGGCTACGAAAACTGGGTTTAATCTTAACCCTTAACAGTCGGGCCCCTTGCCGCACCTTAATCAGTCGGGGGGGGGGGGGGGGGGGGGGCCCCCCCCCCCC